>CM022303.1:102697083-102851815 GCA_011799875.1 Thinopyrum elongatum | reverse complement strand
GTTTGACGCTTGGACCTTTTCACGCTTGGATGCTCATAGACCAGGCCATAGCTACACCCCCGAACACGGTCACGGCCAACAAGCCCACCAAAGATTCCCAGTTCTTTCGGCACTGACATGGTCGTTTTCCCCCACTTCTGGACACGGCTGGCAGGATTGCCGTGAGGGGGGCACACCCACGGATGCCAGCGTGCCGGGGGCTACGACCTTGCACACCATGCTTGTCCACAGCGTGGGGGCCCACGCAACACCTTGGCGATTGCTACCCCCTAGGTACCCCGTCCGCATTAACCATGACACAGACGACCGCCGGTATAGCCCTTGGCTTTCGTCCGATGGGGTACTTGCCGGTGGACCTTTTCACCTGGTTGTCATTAGTACTAGCCACATAGCTACACCCCCGAACACGGTCCCGCGGCCCAACCCACCACAAAGATTCCCTCGTGTCGCCTGACGTGGCAGTTTCCCCCTCCAGTGACCAACGAACTGCAGCGACCCGTGAACGGATCGGACACGCGGAGGCCGGTGCCGGGTTCTGTTCACCTGCCAGCCACGCATACAATGGTTAGGAGGGCCCACCCAAAGCACCTGGCGGCATTGACTACCCCCCCTAGGATACCCCGTCCCGTCAACCCTGACACAGCGACTGCCGGATCTCAGCCCTTGGAATTTCGCCGACGGGGTTTGACGTGCTTGACACGGTTTCATAGCCATCAACTACGTCCGAATGGTCACCAAGACACGTTGCCCACCGTGCGTTCCCCCTCCGTGACCACGTCATGGCTCCAGACCACCAGGAGAGGTCTCATAGACGCCTAACTGGCGTTCCGTCGGGACCACTGAGCCTGGCAGCAACCGTGGTGGCCACACCAGCGTATGTCCGGGTGTGGCCGCCAGCCGCAACGGGTAAGCGGCCACAGTACCTGGGCTATCCCCCAGGTTACCCCGTCCAGTCTAATCCTGACACGAACGCCGCGGGATCGAGCGCCATTTGACTTCTCGCCGGACGGGGTGTGACCGGCTGGACCTTTTCACCGGTTGCAAGACCAGCCAAGCAACCCTCCGAAACACGGTCAGTGGCCCATCCCACCCAAGATTCCTCTCTGTCGGCCCGACGTGCGTTTTCCCCCCTCCGTGACACGGCTGGCCGCGACGCCGTGAGGGAGGCACGAAGTATGGAGCCGGCGGCCGGAGCGGCTGCGCATGCACCTGCTCACACAGTTGTAGGTAGGGAGCAACGCACCCTGGCGGCATGCTACCCCCCAGGTACCCCGTCTCTTATCATGCAAAACCAGGGGACCGCTCGATCTAGCCTTTTTGACTTTCGCCGAAGGGGTTGATCGATGGACCTTTTCACCTGGTTGTCATAGACCAGCACAAGCTAGACCCCGAACACCGAGGGTCCGCAGCCAACCAACCACAAGATTCGTCCGTGTCGTGCCTGACGTCATTTCCCCCCCGCGTATGACACGGCCGCGGAGCGAAAAAGCCGTGGGGGGGCGAACGACCGGAGCCGGTGCCGGGTGCTGCGCCTGCCAGCCCACTGTCCACACGTAGATGGCCCACCTTGGCAAACACGCTTGGCGGACATGCTACCCCATGTACCCCCTCAATACTAACCCTGAAAACACGACCGAGCCGGGGTTCTAGCCTTGATTTATGGAAGGCGAGTTGATGCCGTTGGACCCTTTAACTAGTTTGTCATTAGCCAGCCCATAGCTAACACACCCGCAAACACAGGTCCCGGGCCCAACCCGCCCCAAGATTCCACTCCTGTGTCGGCCCAACGTGCCGTTTCCCGCCCTCGTGTACAGGCGGCTGCTGCACGCACTGAGGGGGCACACCCGGAGCCCGCGTGCCGGGTGGGCCTGACCGCCCACCACGCTTCCACAGCGAGTGATGGCACCTTGCAAGCACCTGCGGCATTGTACCCCCCAGGTACCCAGTCCGTCTAACCCGACACAAGACGCCGGATCTAGCCTTTTGACTTTTGTTCGACGGACGGGGTTGACGGTTGGACCTTTATCACGGTTTGTCATAGACCAGCCCATAGCTACACCCCACGAACACGGTCCCGTCCCAACAAACACCCCAAGATTCCTATCGGGTCGGCTCGAGTGGCCGTTCACCCTCCCCCCTCTGTGCACCGTGCAGCGGGCGGATGCCATGAGGGGGGGGGGACAACCGAAGCCGAGGCGTCCGGGTGCCTAGCGCTGCCACCACGTTCATCAAGCGATAGGAGGGCCCCACACACACCTGCGGGCATTGCTACCTCCCCAGAGGTAACCTCAGTCCGTCTAACCCTGCACATAGGCCCGCCGGATCTAAGCCCTTTGGACTTAGCGCCGGACGGTGGTTTGTAGGTTGGACCTTTTCACCTGGTTGTCCTATGCCCAGCCCATAGTACACCCCGAACCGGGTTCCCGGCCCAACCCCACAAAGATTCCCGTCGGTCGAACCCGACGGTGTGGCCGTTTCCCCCCTCCTGACACGGCGGCAAGCGACGCCCGGGAGGGAGGGGGCACAAAACGGAGCCACATGCGGGGTGCTGCGCCTGCCACCACACTTCCCACAATCGTAGAGGGCTCCCCTCTTTCCGTATGACAATTCTTTTTGCGGAGCCCGGCGTGACGACGCCCGTTTGACTTTGTTTTGGGTGGTTTTCGTGTGCATAACAGCAAGAATTGCCACGTGTTCCCGGATTGCTTTGATTGCCCTTCTGCCACCATCATCCCCTTTCAAATTTAAGCACCTAACGACTTTAGGGCCAGACCACCTAACAACAACTTCGGGAATTGACTACCACCCCCAGGTACCCGTCCGATCTAACC
This sequence comes from Thinopyrum elongatum, assembly GCA_011799875.1. Classification (NCBI taxonomy): domain Eukaryota; kingdom Viridiplantae; phylum Streptophyta; class Magnoliopsida; order Poales; family Poaceae; genus Thinopyrum; species Thinopyrum elongatum. Next base: position 102,848,984 of record CM022303.1, on the reverse strand, counting down.
CTGACACAGACGATGCCGGATCTAGCCCTTTGACTTCACCTGACGGGGTTTGACCGTTGGTCCTTTTCACCTGGTTGTCATAGCCCAGCCCATAGCTACACCCCCCGAACACGGTCCGCCCAACCCACCCCAAGATTCCCTCCGTGTTGGCCCGACGTGGCTTTCCCCCTCCGTGACACGGAGGCAGCGAGCCGTGAGGGGGGCACACGACGGACCGCGTTGCGGGTGCTTGCGCTGCCACCACGCTTCACAAGCGTAGGAGGGCCACCGCAACACCTGGCGGCATTGCACCCCCCAGGTACCCTCCCGTCTAACCCTGACACAGACGACCGCCGGATCTACCCTTGACTTTGCCCGGACGGGGTATGACCGTTGGACTTTTCACCTGGTTGTTATAGCCCACCCATAGCTACACCCCCGAACACGGTCCGCCCAACACCCAAGATTCCTCCGTGTCGGAGTGGCGTTTTTGAACGGCTGGCAGCGACGCCCGTGAGGGGGGCCACAGACGACCGGCGTGCGGGTGCTTGCTGCTGCCACCACGCTTCCACAAGCGTAGGAGGGCCCACCGCGAACACCTGGCGGCATTGCTACCCCCCAGGTACCCCTCCGTCTAACCCTGACACAACGACCGCCGGATCTAGCCCTTTGACTTTCCGGACGGGGTTTGACCGTTGGACCTTTTCACCTGGTTGTCATAGCAGCCCATAGCTACACCCCGAACACGGTCCCGCCCAACCCACCCAAGATTCCTCTGTGTCGGCCCGACAGTGGCCGTTCCCCCTCCGTGACACGTTGAGCGATGCGCCGTGAGGGGGGCACACGACGGAGCCGTGCGGGGTGCTTGCCCTGCCACCCACGCTTCCACAAGCTAGGAGGGCCACACACCACTGGCGGCATTGCTACCCCCCCCAGGTACCCCGTCCCGTCTAACCCTGACACAGATGACCGCTGGATCTAGCCCTTTGACTTTCCCCTGATGGGTTTGACCGTTGGACCTTTTCACCTGGTTGTCGTAGCCCAGACCATAGCTACACCCCCGAACACGGTCCCGGCCCAACCCGCCCCAAGATTCCCTCCGTGTCGCCCGACGTGGCCGTTTTCCCCCTCCGTGACACGGCGGCAGCGACGCCCGTGAGGGGGGGCACACGACGGAGCCGTATGCCGGGTGCTTGCGCCTGCCACCACGCTTCCACAAGCTTAGGATGGCCCACCGCAACACCTGGCGGCATTGCTACCCCCCAGGTAAGTCTGTGTCAGGGTTAGACGGGATGGGGTACCTGGGGGGGTAGCAATGCTGCCAGGTGTTGCGGTGGGCCCTCCTACGCTTGTAGAAGTGTGGTGGCAAGCGCAAGCACCCGGCACATAGCTCCGGGGTGTGGCCCCCCTCACGGGCGTCGCTGCTGCCGTGTCACGGAGGTGGGAAACGGCCACGTCGGGCCGACACGGAGGGAATCTTGGGGTGGGTTGGGCCGGGACCGTGTTCGGGGGTGTAGCTATGGGCTGGGCTATGACAACCCGGTGAAAAGGTCGACCGGTCAAACCCGTGCGGCGAAAGTCAAAGGGCTAGATGAAAGTGCGTTATAACGACTAGAGGGGGGGTGAATAGGCGATTTTTACGAATTCGTCGCTGAGGAAATACTACTTGAGGAATTTCCTAAGCAACGAACTACAAGCAGCGGAATAAGTACTCAGGTACATGGATAACAAAGCAGTAGCATAGTCATCATGATGAAATGAAACAAAATAGAGCACAGGTAGCGTGTAAACAGGATAAGCAGGCTGAAGACAAAGTGACTGAAGAAATAGGAATGAGGAAATTGAGAAAGTCTTCAGTCAAAGTCTTCAAACAGTAACGATCAAGTACACAACAAGTATGCGAGGAAATGAAAGGGTTGAGGAAATAGAACCAGTAGCTTGGTGAAGACAGTGATTTGGTAGACCAGTTCCAACTGCTGTGACAGTTGTATGTCTAGTTGGAGCGGCTAGGTATTTAAACCTGAGGACACACAGTCCCGGACACACAATCCTCACCGTATTCTCCTTGAGCTAAGGTCACACAGACCTCGCCCAATCACTCGTGGTAAGTCTTCACGGGTGACTTCCAAACCTTCACAGACTTGGTCACTCGGCAATCCACAATTCCTCTTGGATGCTCTAGACCATGACGCCTAACCGTCTGGAGGATGCATAGTCCTCAAAGGTAACAAGCATCGGTTCCACACAGGAACAATTTCTTCAGTGATGCTCAGTCACTTTGGGTTTTAGGTGTTGGGTTTGGTTTTTTTTCCTCACTTGATGATTTTCGCTCAAAGTCCTCGGAGGATGGGATGCTCTAAATAACAAGTGTCAGTTTCTCTCGGAGCAGCCAACCAGCTAGTGGTTGTAGGGGGCGGCGATTTATAGCCTACGGAGCAGCCCGACATGATAAGACATAAATGCCCTTCAATGATATGACCGTTAGGTGGATAGGATATTTTGGACAGCTGGCGCATAGCATAGCAACGGTCGGAAATTTGAGCTCTCAAATTCCTCAGGGCTATCATGATCCTCACTTGTAGGCAATCCGCACTGGCAAATTCCTAACTCCTCAGTCAGAACAAATTCCTCACAGAACAGAAGAACTTCGTCTCTGTCACTGAAGAACTTGACTGAACTGTATGAGATTTCCAATGGCTTCACTCGAAAGGATTGGGTAGGTGTAGGATTTTGAGTTGAGCATCACTTGGAAACTTTTCCTTAGTTTTACCTCGACCCCCTTTAACAATACGGTGTTTCCTATGACTTAAGAAAGGGAAAACAAAACTATGAAAACAAAAGTCTTCACGCTTCATAATCCTCGCATCAATATCAAGTCTTCAAGGTCACACCAATTTCCTCATTTTCAAAGTCTTCAAGAAAACCAAAGTCTTCAACTGAAGACATTCATTTTTAGGGGTCGACTTTCTTCGTAAATATCAAACTCCTCATTGACTTATAGAACCTGTGTACACTCACAAACACATTAGTCCCTTAACCTATAAGTCTTCAATACACCAAAATCACTAAGGGGCACTAGATGCACTTACAATCTCCCCCTTTTTGGTGATTGATGACAAATAGGTTAAGTTTTCAACGGGGATAAAACATATGAAGTGTAAATACTGATATTGAGGAATTTGATTGCAAGATATAGAGGAACTCCCCCTGAAGATGTGCATATTGAGGGTTTTGCTTTGGATTGCAAATGCACATTGTAGAGCAATATCATGGAGATCTCCCCCTATATCTTGTAATTCATACACGCATTTAACATATGATATGAAGAATTTGAAATGCATGATGAAATATGGTGTCTGACGAAATTCAGCATGCGTGCATTAAGGTACTTGGGGAAATAAGCATGCAGAAAGCAGTTCAAAAGTATCAGACCACCATAGGACTTAAGTTTACAACTCATCAGATCAAACACCTCAGAAGAGCAAGAGTTGTAACTTAACAGAAAAAAAATAGCCCATATATAAGACCCGTTTGAAGACTAACTCAAATTTCTCCCCCTTTCTCATCGAATGACCAAAAGGGATGAAAAAAATGAGGACTAACGCCCCTGAAGAATATCATCATGATGTCAATGGAGGAGCGCCAGCATTGTTGGGGTCGTCTGTTGAGGTAGGGCCTACCGCAGTGTCGTTCAAATCTTCAGCTTCATCCGTCTCGCACGATGAAGAATATGAACTGGCAACAAGCTGAGCAACTTTGACCTTCTTGAATTTCCTCGAAGTTGGCTGAGACCAGTCAAAGTCCTGTTGGAAGCCCATCTCCTTGAGATCTTCAGCACTATAAAGATTCGACAGAATAGCCCAAGTGCGGTCAAAGACTTCATGCAAGTAGTAGTGATTCTTCTTCAAAGTGTTTTGAGTGACTGTCATGTTCTGAAGAATTGCACCAAACTGACGCTTGACCCACTTGTGATTTCGATCAACTTTCTGATGAAGACTGAGGAGAAGTTCATGATCAGTCATCACACACGGAGCTGTTGCTTGAGGATTTTGCTTTGAAGCTTTGGTGGAAGAATCTTGTGTTGCAGAGTCATCATTGGTGGAACAGGATGCAACTTTGCGAAACTATCCATCCAATGGACGAGTACCTTCAACTATCAGCCTTGCCCTTCTCATCAGCTGAGGAAATAGTCCGCTTGAGGACTTCAATAGGTGGCAAATAGCTGAGATGATTCTGAAAGTCAGCCTGATAATGAATGGAAGACCTTGATCTGATGAATTTCATGATCCAGGGAGCGTAAGGCTTCAACTCAAAAGGTGACAGAGCAGCATTGGCCAAAGTCCTCATGAAGAAATCATGGTAGTTAATGGGAATGCCATGTATCATGTTGAACAGCAGATTCTTCATGATGCCAACAACCTCTTCTTCATCAGAGTTGTGGCCCTTGATTGGACTGAGGGTTTTGGTCAATATGCGATATATCATCCTTGGCACATAGAGCAATTCCTTCACAAGGAAGGTGGTCCTTGGAGCTTGGCCGGCCTTCAAAGGCTTCATCAGCACTTGCATCAAATGATTTGAGAGTTCAGGTTCCTCATAGATGAGCCTAGCACCTTCAGTGGGAGGACTGACTGGGACGGCGTGAAGCAATTCAGAGGCCGGTGCTTTGTAATGTGTATTTTCGGTCATCCAGTCTAGCACCCATGAGTTCACATCTTCAACATTTCCAGTGATATGCAGTGTGGCGTAGAATTGAAGAATGAGTTCTTCATTCCAGTCGCAGATGTCAGTACGGAAGTTAAGCAGCCCAGCGTCATGAAGAATACTGAGGACTGGATGGAAGCAAGGAAGCGACTCCATATCCACATGAGGAATTTGCTCATGGTCAAATACCTTGTTCTTACCAAACAGGAGGGAAGAGTAATAGTTCATTTGACTTGCTGTCCAGAAGCACTTGCGTCGCAGTCTTGCAGCGTCATAGGGATTGTAATCCGTGAAGAAATGATGCTCAGCAAACAAATCATCAGCATTGAATTTCTGCTTCTTGGTATGAGGATTTTGTGGCTTGGGATGAAGGTTAACAGTTGAAGTCTTCACAGCCGCTTGGCGCACAACCTCTGGAGCCACAGACTGAGAAATTTCCTTAGCAATTTCATCAGCAGCAGTCTTGGTCTCCATTTCTTTAGCATTAGTAGCTGGAACTTCTTCTGGAATAGAATGAAGTGAAGATTGATGTCCTTCAGAGCCCGTATGAATTTCTTCAGTCTGCACAGGGGACTGAGGAATTTGTTACAGAGCAGTGGTCAATGGAGAATTTGTATGATGTCTTTCCCAATAATCATCATTTGGAACTGGTGTAGTAGACCCAATGTCCACATCCTCATCTTCTTCATCAATTTCTTCAATGCCTGCCTCTTCAGCTGTGAACTGAGGCACGGGCGATGATACCAGAGGGGTTGAAGGGATATCATTCACTTCAATTTCTTCATCCAACTGCTCTAAAGTAGCAGCAGAAGGATTTGCTTCATCACTGTCATCTAAAATGACATATTCCTCACCAAAGGGAACAATTTCCTTTGATGGCATGCTTGAGATAGGAACAACATCAATGGGGTTGGTTTACGAGCTTTGCAAAGTCTTCACTTTCTTGGGAGCTGAAGACTCTGCAGTTTCTGATGCCTTCCTTTTCTTCACAGCTGCCTTTTCTGCAGCTTTCCTCTTCTTCGCTTCTGATGCAGAAGGAAGGTGGATATCTTTCATCTGTGATGACTTTGCAGGAGGAGCAGATGAAAGTGGTGCAGTTTCTTCAGGCACAACTGATGCAGTTGCCCTGGCTTGTTCAGATTCTTCAGGCTTAGCTTCATATGCTTCAGCTGACCTGAGTTGTTCTTCGGGCGCAACATTGGAGGTTACCCTGGTATTTTCTCCAGGAGCCGAAATTTCTTCAGCAGCCCTGGAACTTTCAGTTTCTTCAACAGACTGATTTTCATCAGCTGTGCTAGCATTTTCTTCAGTAGGCTGAGCAGATGCATCAGCCTGAGGAATTTGTTGTTGCGATGGAGCTGCAACATTCGGGTTGAACCCTTTGGCCATTCTGACAAATCTGACTTTGGCACCTAGCCAATCTGCACGATATGCGTCAAATTCATCGCTGAGAGCTTTGATCTCCTTTTGCAGATTCACAAGTTCTTCAAGAGTCATCTTCACAGCATTCTTCTTCAGAAAGCGCTCCTTCTTGTATTGAGCTTTCTTGACTTGCCTAGCCTTCTCAAATTTCCATTTTTCTTCGGCTATGAAGGCCGTCAACATGTGGCTTTGGCCAGGAGTGAGGTTCAATTCAGGCAAAGGATTATTTGGATCCTTGTGCCATAGATCGATGAAATCAAGGATCCTTTTAGGATCCAGCATGAGTGGCACATCACTGCCTTTGGCTCTAGCGGCCTTTTCTTGCCTGTCTTTGATGATCTCAGCAAGTTCTTCATCATCAGCATCCTTGTCATCAGACGGAACTTGGAAGGCAACATGCTTCTTGTGAGGACTTGGCCTTGGGCCTCGTCCAGCAGTGGCCTTCTTCTTCAGCAAGATTGGACCAGTTGAAGACTGTGGCGGAGCTGAGGAACTTGCAGATGCTCCTGAGGCAATAGAGATTCCTGTAGTCCGTTGGCACATGGCAAGATGCACAGGTGTTGAGGACTTTGCAGCTGAAGTTGAAGACTTTGTGGTAGCTGAGGGAATTGGAGCTGCCCTTGAAGTGGTTGCCTGAGGAATTGGCAGTGAGGGCTTTGCAATTTTCCGTGAGGGCATAGCAGTTGAGGAACTCGGCTTCACAGCAGATTTCTTCGGCAAAGCATTCTTGGGCTTGCTAGTAGAGGCCTCAGCAGCAGCAGCAGCAGCAGAGTCTTCATTGAATTTTTCACTGCTTCCTTTGCTACTTTAGCCAATTTGGCTTTGTGCTTAGCCCAATCCTTGGGAAATTCCTCACCGCGCCTGATACTTGAGGGATCAGCATCTTGGCCTGATGCCAATGGAGGTCTGGGACATGGAGGGTTAACGGTGAATTTCTTCATGTACTTGGGAGTAACATAACGATATTCCCTCCATTCCTTAGCCCATCTTCTCTCAATTCTCTGTATGCGCACTTTGCGCTGAGTCTTGGTCTCTTTGCCATGAGTTGCTTCATCAGGAGTACAGTATTCATCATAGATGTCTTCAGGAATTTCAAAAGTTGTATTTGTTTCAGGCCTCTTTCCTCCCTTCTGAGGTCTTTTACCATCAGCCATTTTCTTCACTTGAGGATTTTGAACAATTGATGTTTCTGAGGAAGTGTGCAACTTATCTTCGAGGAACGCTGCAAATGAGTTAATTTGATGAGAACCTAGTGATTCAGCAGCATACATTTTGTACCTGTGAACAGAGTATGGGTGCGAAGAATTTGGAGAGGTCATATGCGTTCTCAGAAATTTTTCAAAAGAAATCAAGTTTGAGGAATTTGACCAGGGGAGTCTTGAGGAATTTCACTAAGCGTTCTTGACTTAGGTTCCAGAGTTGTATAGATTAGAAAATCCACACAATTGAGGAATCTTGAAGAAAAAACATAGCTTAGAGAAACAAACCAAGAACATATGCAACTTGGTGTTTAAGGATGCGGAAGTTGAAGAATAAACACCTTTTGAAGATTTTGTGAAATCATCAGAATCAAAGTAGGGCAGTAAAATCGGATTTTAATTACCCTGGATGAAGAACACGATGAACTGGAAGTGGAAGTGGAGAAGTTCGTCCGTTCAGATCTCCCATGCCCTAACTTGGCAGTGAGAGACAGCTACGGCGACGACGGAGTGAAGAATTCCGTGGCCGGCGCGAGTACGACGGCGACGAGGTCGAGGCAGTGAAGCTCTTCCTCACCGGCGACGATGGAGAGTAGCAGCGGCGCTAGGTCAGAGAGATCGAGCGAGGGAGGGCGTTCGAGCGGAGTAAATGAGGTCTGAGGAGGGCGAGGGGTATTTATAGCCGAGGTGAAAAAACTGCCCGTTCGAAATTTTTGGACGAACATGCCCCTGACCCTTGCCATCCTAGCGACATGTGTCACCCACGTACAGAGAGATGGAGATCGTGGTAGATCGTGGGTGAGTAGTTTAATCCTATCGCGGGATGCGGAACGATTTGGGCGTTAAAAGCCAAAAAATTCAGATATGAAAATTTTAACATTTCGTTCGCAAATTCTTTAGCTGTCAAGGACACAGTGAAGACTTTGAACGGGTTTCAAATAGAACGCACATGAATAATTTGTGAACAGACTGGGTTGATTTTAGCATAGAGGGGGAACGGGTCCGATCACATTCACTTAGAAGAAAATCAACTTGAAGAATTAGCAATAAGTGAATGTTGTTGAGGACATGAAAAACTCAATTATATATATATATATATATAGTCAATGAAGAACATCAATCAATTTTTTTTGAAGACTTTGCAAGTTGAAGAATTTGAAAGTTGAAGAAAACTCAATTTTGAAGATTTTCAACTTTTGTGGTGGCGTGACCCACCGTATAAGAATGATGATTTCAGACACTGCATGCAATTATCGTAGGGCTCTGAGAATCAAATTCTTCATTAATTTCTTCACACTTAGAGGGTTAGTCTTCATTGATTGAAGAAAAACGTTACTTCGTGTGTTGCACATCTAAGTCATCAATTTTGCATAAGTGTTAGGATGTGTGCACTTTTCAAAGAACATTCAAAGATTCTAAGATATTTAGCTCACACCGTAACTTGCTAAATCTCTTCTCATCCAAGGGCTTGGTGAAGATATCCGCTAGCTGTTCTTCAGTCTTCACGTGATCAATAGAGATGTCGCCCTTCAACACATGATCTCGAAGAAAATGATGACGAATCTGGATGTGCTTTGTCTTTGAGTGCTGAACTGGGTTATGAGCAATCTTGATGGCACTCTCGTTGTCCCAGTAGAGTGGCACATTCTTCACATTGATGCCATAGTCCTTGAGGGTTTGCTTCATCCACAGCAATTGAGCACAGCAAGAACCATCAGCAATGTACTCAGCTTCAGCAGTAGAGAGTGATACGCAGTTCTGCTTCTTCGAGGACCAACATACTAAAGATCGTCCGAGGAAATGGCATGTGCCTGATGTTGACTTGCGATCCACATGATCACCAGCATAGTCAGAGTTAGAATATCCAATGAGATCAAAAGCCGAGCCCTTGGGATACCATAATCCAAGTGTTGGAGTGTGAGCTAGATATCGAAGAATATGTTTCACAGCCTTATGGTGTGATTCCTTCGGTGTAGCTTGGAAACGGGCACACATGCAAACACTAAGCATAATATCTGGCCTAGATGCACATAGATACAGTAAAGAGCCAATCATGGAGCGGTATACCTTTTGATCGAAGTCTATACCATTTTCATCGGTGCATAGATGGCCACTTGTGGGCATAGGGATTTTGATGCCTTTGCAATCTTGCATACCGAATTTCCTTAGAACGTCCTTGAGGTATTTCTCTTGAGAAATGAAGATGCCATTGCGTTGTTGATGAATTTGAAGGCCTAAGAAGAATTTCAATTCTCCCATCATGGACATTTGATATTCCTCACTCATCATATAAGCAAATTCGTCACTGTAACGTTGGTTAGTACAGCCAAAAATAATATCATCAACATATATTTGGCACACGAATAATTCATCATCATATGTTTTGGTGAAAAGAGTAGGGTCGAGTGAACCGGGTTTGAAGCCTTTCTTCATGAGGAATTCCTTCAGAGTATCATACCACGCCCGAGGGGCCTGCTTGAGGCCATAGAGGGCCTTATTGAGTCTGAAGACTTGATCAGGATGCTTAGGATCTTCAAAAGCTGGGGGTTGAGCAACATATACTTCTTCCTCAAGCTTACCATTGAGGAATGCACTTTTCACATCCATCTGATATAAGATGATATTATGATGGTTAGCATAGGCAAGCAATATGCGAATAGCCTCAAGTCTAGCAACAGGTGCAAAAGTTTCATTGAAATCAATTCCTTCAACCTGTGTGTAGCCTTGAGCTACAAGACGAGCATTGTTCCTCACCACTAGGCCATTTTCATCTTGTTTGTTGCGGTAGATCCCTTTGGTGCCGATGATATTGTGCTTGCGTGGGTCTGGTCACTTGACAAGCTCCCACACCTTGTTCAGCTCGAATTGATGTAATTCCTCTTGCATCGCTTGAATCCACTCAGGTTCCAGAAATGCCTCATCTACTTTGGTGGGCTCTATGATAGAGACGAAAGCAAAATGCCCACAAAAGTTAGACAAATGTGAAGCTTTTGAGCGAGTGAGAGGACCTGGTGCGTTGATGTCGTTGATGATTCTCTCAATCTGTACTTCATTTGCAACGCGAGGATGAGTAGGTTGACGACTTTGATTTGGCACAGCATTTTCTTTAGAGCCATTTTCTTCAGTTGCACCAGCATTATTTTCTTCACGATCTGGAATGACTTCTTCAGCAGATTCTTCAATAGGTATAACATCCTCAGTAGCCTTTAGCTTGATGGATTCCTCAGGAGACATTTCATCTAGCACAGGAGGTAGGTGCTCTCTTTGCGAGCCATTAGTTTCATCGAACCGCACATCTACAGTTTCAACAACCTTGTGGTGATAGGTGTTGAAGACTCTGTAGGTATGCGAGTCCTTTCCGTAACCAAGCATAAAACCCTCATGTGCTTTCGGTGCAAATTTAGAATTGTGATGGGGATCTCTAATCCAACATTTAGCACCGAAGACTTTGAAATAACTCACATTGGGTTTCTTGTCAGTGACGAGTTCATATGAGGTCTTCTTGAAGAATTTGTGAAGATATACCCTATTGATGATGTGGCATGCAGTAACAATTGCCTCAGGCCAGAAGCAACGAGGTGTCTTGTATTCATCAAGCATGGTGCGAGCCATCTCAACAAGAGTCCTGTTCTTGCGCTCCACAACGCCATTCTGCTGAGGAGTGTATGGGGCAGATAACTCATGAGTAATACCAAGTTCATCAAGATAGTCATCAAGACCAGTATTCTTGAACTCGGTCCCATTGTCACTCCGAATATGCTTGATCTTCACACCGAAATTCGTCGAAGCTCTTGAGGAAAATCGTCTGAAGACTCCCTGCACTTCAGTTTTGTAAGTAATGACATGGACCCATGTGTAACGAGAATAATCATCAACAATGACAAAGCCATATAGAGATGCTGCATTTGTTAGTGTGGCATAATGAGTAGGGCCAAAGAGATCCATATGAAGCAATTCAAAAGGACGAGAGGTAGTCATGATAGTCTTCGAGGGGTGCTTGGCTCTGGTCATCTTTCGAGCCTCACAAGCCCCACAAAGATGATCTTTGAGGAATTTGACAACATCAATGCCAATGACGTGCTTTTTCTTCATGAGCGTGTGTAAGTTCCTCATGCCAGCATGACCCATTCGTCGATTCCATAGCCAGACTTCTGAAGCTTTTGCAAGTAGACAAGTGGTAAGCTGTGGTCCTGCAGAGAAATCAACAATATACAAGTCTCCTCTCCTAAAGCCTTCGAAGACTTTGGAATTGTCAGATTCCATGAGCACTAAGCAGCGATATTTGCCAAAGACAACAACCATATCAAGATCACAAAGCATTGAGACAGACATGAGGTTGAATCCGAGGGACTCGACAAACATGACTTTGTCCATGTGTCGATCCTTTGAGATTGCAACCCTACCTAGACCCAATACCTTGCTTTTGCCTTTGTCTGCGTAGGTGATATGCTTCAAATGTGATGGAGATAAAGGAGTGTTCATCAGTAAGCTCTTGTCACCGGTCATGTGATTAGTACATCCACTGTCGAGGACCCACTCAGTAGCTTTGGGTAAATCATCCTGCAGATGAATTAGTGCACCTTATGAACACATATCTTCAGAGTGAAGAATATGACATCAATTTCATTAGACAGAATTTCATCAATTAATGCAACATATGTATATATAGCAGTATGAGGACGTGAGAAATGAATGAATCATTTCTTCATGATTAGCTTGCGTCCTTTCAAGGATTTCAGGTCTCCAGAAAATTCTTCAGACGATTTAGTTCGTCTGGAGACCTGACCCTGCATAAGAGGTTAGTTCTTTTTCTTCACCACCCACATCTGGAGGGTGGCAAAGAGTTCATGATTCTGCGAGCTCCATAAGAGAAAGGTGACATTGAAGCCAAAGCGCTTCGTTTCACAGGAGAGGGATTAGTATAGGCATATGAGTAAGCAGAGAAATTCTTCGAGGACTTATGAACATAATGATTTGAAGAATAATGCACATAATTAGAACTCTTAGATTTTCCCTACGAAACAGAAGCATTAGCATGATGATGATCATATGAGGACTTGGATCCACGTGAGGAATTTGATCCATAAGAGGACTTGGATCCATATGAAGACTTCGGTCCATATGAAGAATTTGATCTGGGGTTCCTATTCTTCACAGGTGGTGTCATGAGGACATTCACCTGAAGACTTTCAAGGCACCTTTTAGGAACCCAGATTTTCTTCATAGGGGGACCATTCCTGCAGTTAGTTCCAACATATCTAGCAAATACTTCACCATTCTGATTTTTGAACAGTTTATAGTTGGTGTCAAATGACTCATCAGATGAATATGAGGATTCACAAGTAAAGCCAGATAAAGTGGATGGATCTACGGGAGGTCCCTTCGCAGCAACCCATGAGGTTTTGGGATACTGCTCAGGTTCCCAGTAGGTTCCATCAGCATTGAGTTTCCTCTCAAAGGCAATACCCTCTTTCCTAGGGTTCCTGTTCAAGATCTGCTTTTTGAGCACATCACAAAGAGTCTGATGCCCTTTGAGGCCTTTGTACATGCCTGTCACATACAATTCCTTCAACCCTGCATTTTCGTCAGTGATACTAGTGGTATCCTCAGATGAGGAATTTGTGACCACAGAGATAGTTGAAGAATTTACAGCAATAGAAGCATTTGAACTTTCAGGTGAAGAATTAGCAGTTTCACGTTCCATGCATTTCAACCATGGTGGAATAAATTCTTCCTGAGTGGAACTGATCTGTTGAGCAAGCAATGAATCATTTTCCTTCTGAAGATCTTCATAACTCACCCTTAGCTTCTCAAGATCTTGCTTTCTTTGAAGAAATTCATAAGAAAGCTTCTCATGATCGGCTAAGAGAGTTTCATGACGACTTTGAAGGTTGTCAAACTTAGACTGTAGTTGCTGAAGATTATCAGTCAGTGTTTGAGTTCGATCCATTTCTTCACCTAACAGGTCATCGCTTTTGTCTAGCATATTTTGAACCTTTTCCAACGCCTTTTGTTGTTTAACAGCAATATTAGCAAGTTTGGAATAGCTGGGTTTGAGGTTATCATCAGATTCATCCTCACTTGATTCAGAGGAGGGATATTTGAATACCTTATAGTCATCGTTTTGCCATGAAGCAATAGGTGGGAGTATAGTCATCGTTGCCGTCATCAGCAGTGTTGGGGAAGCCATTTTCCTCAGTGTTGAAGATGGACTTGCTGACGTAAGCAGTAGCGAGGGCTATGCTCGCCACACCAGAGTCTGACTCCTCGGATGCCTCCTCTTCCTCATGTTCCTCAGACTCAGCTTCAGAGTCCATTTCCTTGCCAATGAATGCCCGGGCCTTCTTGGAACTGCTCTTCTTGTGAGATGAAGACTTTGAAGATTTTGATGATGAGGACTTTGAAGATTTCTTCTTCTTCTTTGAGCCATTTGAACTATCATCCTTGTATTTCTTCTTCTCTGATTCCTTTGCCCATTGAGGACAATCAGTTATGTAGTGACCAGGTTTCTTGCATTTGTGGCAAGTCCTCTTCTTGTAATCACGGGATGAGGAATCTGATCTTGTGTCATCACCTTTTGAAGATTTTACAAAGCGACCATGCCTTGAGAACTTCTGGAATTTCTTCACGAGCATTGCTAGCTCCTGGCTTAGTTCTTCAGGGTCACCAAGGCTGCTATCAGAATCTTCTCCTTCAGATGAGGAAACTGCCTTGGCCTTCAGTGCGCGTGATCTTCCATAGCTTGGCCCGTAGAGATCTCTCTTTTCAGCTTGTTGGAATTCATGAGTGTTCAGCCTCTCAAGAATATCAGCAGGATCTAGTGACTTGTAGTCTCCACGTTCTTGAATCATCAGTGCCAGTGTATCGAATGAAGAATCAAGTGACCTCAGCAATTTCTTCACCACCTCATGGTCGGTGATGTCAGTGGCACCCAGTGCTTGAAGCTCATTTGAAATGTCAGTGAGGCGATCAAAGGTTTACTGGACATTCTCATTGTCGAGTCTTTTGAAGCGGTTGAAGAGATTGCGAAGAACGTCAACTCGAGAATCACGTTGAGTTGAGATTCCTTCGTTGACCTTGGACAGCCTGTCCCAGATAAGCTTTGCAGACTCCAAAGCACTCACTCTGTCGTACTGTCCTTTGCTCAGATGGCCACATATGATATTCTTCGCTTGAGAGTCGAGTTGCTTGAATCTCTTCACATCAGCAGCGTTCACGGAAGGAGTGACAGAGGGAACGCCATTTTCCACAACGTACCAGAGATCGTTGTCAATTGCCTCAAGATGCATGCGCATCTTATTCTTCCAGTAGGTGTAGTCCGTCCCATCAAAGGTAGGACACCCAGCCGGGAGCTTGATCATGCCTGCAGTCGACATAACTAAAACTCCAGGTGGTTAAACCAAAATCACACAGAACAAGGGAGAACCTTGCTCTGATACCAATTGAAAGTGCGTTATATCGACTAGAGGGGGGTGAATAGGCGATTTTTATGAATTCGTCGCTGAGGAAATACTACTTGAGGAATTTCCTAAGCAACGAACTACAAGCAGCGGAATAAGTACTCAGGTACATGGATAACAAAGCAGTAGCATAGTCATCATGATGAAATGAAACAAAACAGAACACAGGTAGCGTGTAAACAGGATAAGCAGGCTGAAGACAAAGTGACTGAAGAAATAGGAATGAAGAAATTGAGAAAGTCTTCAAACAGTAACGATCAAGTACACAGCAAGTATGCGAGGAAATGAAAGGGTTGAGGAAATAGAACCAGTAGCTTGGTGAAGATAGTGATTTGGTAGACCAGTTCCAACTGCTGTGACAGTTGTACGTCTGGTTGGAGCTGCTAGGTATTTAAACCTGAGGACACACAGTCCCGGACACACAGTCCTCACTGTATTCTCCTTGAGCTAAGGTCACACAGACCGCGCCCAATCACTCGTGGTAAGTCTTCACAGGTGACTTCCAAACCTTCACAGACTTGGTCACTCGGCAATCCACAATTCCTCTTGGATGCTCTAGACCATGACGCCTAACCGTCTGGAGGATGCACAGTCCTCAAAGGTAACAAGCGTCGGTTCCACACAGGAACAATTTCCTCAGTGATGCTCAATCACTTTGGGTTTTAGGTATTGGGTTTGGGTTTTTTTCCTCACTTGATGATTTTCGCTCAAAGTCCTCGGAGGATGGGATGCTCTAAATGACAAGTGTCAGTTTCTCTCGGAGCAGCCAACCAGCTAGTGGTTGTAGGGGGGCGGCTATTTATAGCCTAGGGAGCAGCCCGACATGATAAGACATAAATGCCCTTCAATGATATGACCGTTAGGTGGATAGGATATTTTGGACAGCTGGCGCATAGCACATCAATGGTCGGAAATTTGAGCTCTCAAATTCCTCAGGGCTATCATGATCTTCACTTGTAGGCAATCCGCACTGGCAAATTCCTAACTCCTCAGTCAGAACGAACTCCTCAGAGAACAGAAGAACTTCGTCTCCGTCACTGAAGAACTTGACTGAATTGTATGAGATTTCCAATGGCTTCACTCGAAAGGATTGGGTAGGTGTAGGATTTTGAGTTGAGCATCACTTGGAAACTTTTCCTTAGTTTTACCTCGACCCCCTTTAACAGTATGGTGTTTCCTATGACTTAAGAAAGGGAAAACAAAACTATGAAAACAAAAGTCTTCACGCTTCATAATCCTCGCATCAATATCAAGTCTTCAAGGTCACACCAATTTCCTCATTTTCAAAGTCTTCAAGAAAACCAAAGTCTTCAACTGAAGACATTCATTTTTAGGGGTCGACTTTCTTCGTAAATATCAAACTCCTCATTGACTTATAGAACCTGTGTACACTCACAAACACATTAGTCCCTTAACCTATAAGTCTTCAATACACCAAAATCACTAAGGGGCACTAGATGCACTTACACTAGATCCGGCGGTCGTCTGTGTCAGGGTTAGACGGAACGGGGTACCTGGGGGGGGGTAGCAATGCCACTAGGTGTTGCGGTGGGCCCTCCTACGCTTGTGTAAGCATGGTGGTAGGCGCAAGCTCCCGGCACGCGGCTCCGTAGTGTGCCCCCTCACAGGCATCACTGCCGCCGTCGCACGGAGGGGGGAGACCGCCACCAGAGCTTAGCACCGGGTCCTCATACAGACGGGAAACTAAAAATAGTAATAATTGAATTTATTAAAAACACCGGCATCCATCATGGAAAAAGGAGTCTCACTGTGAAACCTTGAGTGCCCCGGCACCGGGCCGGGCACTGAAAGTTTCACAGTAATTGTCCGTTTTCTTAACAGAAGTCTAATGAATACCGGAGCTTACTTCGTATGGATTAGCCAACTATTTAAACTGGTCATGTTGCTTGTTTTTGGGCGAGGTGGGACTATTTAAAAAAAGTGGGTGCTATCTATGCCGATGGCTAAGCCGTCGGCATAGAGTGGACACGTGGAACCCCTGCTATGCCGACGGCTAAGCTGTCGGCATAGGCCCCCCCTTATCCACTCGGGTTCCTCCTCCTCCACCCATTCCTTCTGTCTCACCCCGACCCCAAACCCTCCCTCCCTCTCTCTCTCTTGACCCCGAGCGCCGCCGCCACCCTCTCCGCGCCCATCGCCGCCACCCTCTCCGTGCCCGTCCCCGCCCCGGCCGCCGCCCCGCCCCGACCTCGTCCCCGCCCCGGCCGCCGCCCCGCCCCGGTCTCGTCCCCGCCCCTCCCTACCTCCACCTTCTTCCGACCGCGCCCAGACCCCTCCACTGGCCCCCGGCCTCCGCCCCGCCCTCGCCCCTCCCTTTGCCCCCCTCCTCTCCCTTCTCTCCCTTCCGCCGCTTCTTCGCCGGCCTCCGCCTTGGCCCCGCCGGGCCCCCACCTCCGCGTCGTTGCCTTGCCCGACCTGCCCCGCCGGCCGCCACCTCGCCCCCACCCTGCCCTGCCCCACCGCCCACCGCCTCGCCCCGCCGGTCGCCGCCTCGCCCCGGCCCTTCCTCGCCCTGCCTCTCCCCGCCGGTGAGACCTCCACGGCCACTCTTTGTTTTCTTTCTGTTTTTAGATAGATAGATAGATAGATTGTTAGACAAATAGATAGATAGATAGATAGATAGATAGATAGATTGTTAAATAGATAGATAGATGAATCTCGCAATTTTTTTGGTTCGATGATGATGACGAATAGATGATGATGATGAATATGTGATGATGATGATGATGATGATGAATATATTGTTTATATTGTTAGTTGTGATGATGATGATGATGACGATGAATATTTTTAGTTGTGATGATGATGAATATGTGATGATTATGAATATGTGATGAAATAACCCAACATGATTCAAAAATAAATGAATGCATGTTTATATGTTTTAAATATGCTCTATGAGTTGTGATGTTCTAAATTTTTGTCATGGTGGAATTTGCAGGTTTTGTAGTGTTCCATCTCGGTGGAGTGATCGTCATCAGAGGTGTTGGTCACCGATCGTCCCTCCTCTGTTCGACTACTTCCTCTACAGCCGAGGGTGAGCTACAAATCCACCTACACCTCCTACGCTCTTTTAATCAAGTCACTAGATTTCATTCTCAAGTCAAGTTGCGTAACCTAGGCATCTCCCGTCCGAAAGGGTTGCATCGATAAATATGCATTCAATTGCATATTTATCACCGCAGCTCTTTCGGATTGTCCAGCGTTTTCTACGGATAGCCCGAGGATGTGTAGATTGGGTACGTTTCTCCATGCTCTACCCCATTCCGAGACAAGATTTCATCGGCGCCTCCCCATTGTTCTCCGGAGCACATTCTCTTGGCTATTTGCCGAGACGTGTATCTGGAGAATAGTGGGGAGGTGCTGCCAAAATTTTGTCTCGGAACGGGGTAGAATGGAGAACGTACTCAATCTACACATCCTCGGGTGGGATTAGGACCCATCTTTACCTATTAGAGATGTAGGTGGATTCAACGTGGTAGAAAATGAAAATTTGATGTGATTAATTTAAATGAATCCTTAATTTTGTTGTGTGGCTCCCAATAAAGCAGAGGATGGCAGATAATCAGTGGAGGTATAGTAGTTTTATCCGTCGGAATCGAGTAACATCAGAGTGGATCGCGAAAACCGATGTGTATTTGAAGGAGATATTCCGAAGTCCAATGAGAATTATCCCACAATGCCCCTATGCAAGATGTGCCAGATGTCACCGTAGAAATCAGAAGGACATGATTGACCACCTTCGCACGCACGGATATATGCCAAACTTTGACATGCTGCCGATAAACTTAGCTGAGCAGGATCGTGGTAGAGAGGAAGTGATGCGACAACGCATCGATGGTTATGCGGACGACGGGGTAAGGGACATGCTAGATGATGTCATTGCTGCATAAACGGCACATGCGACACCTTCAGAGAATGAACCGGAGGAGCCGGAGGCAACCGTAAAGGCCTTCTTGGAGGTCTTGGCCTCGTCGAAGAAACCTCTTTATGCGGGTGCGAAAATATCTTAGCTGGATGCCATCTCGCAACTGATTGCAGTCAAGGCTGAGTACGGCTGTAGCCAGAAATGCTTCGAAGCATTCCTGGGAGTATGGGCTAACAGCCTCCCTGAGGGTCATGAACTACCGAAAAGCATGTACGCTACAAAGAAAATCATGAAGGCACTCTCTATGGATTATGAGAAAATACATGTTTGTCCGAAGAATTGCCTTTTGTTTAGGCACGAGTATGCGGATGACAAGTACTGTAGGGAGTGCGGTTCGTCTCGGTACCTTGAGGTGGTCGGTGAGGATGGTGAGAAAAGGCAGCTAGCCATCCCCGCTAAGGTTCTTCAGTATCTCCATTTCATAGAAAGACTGCAGCGCCTTTTCATCATGGAGGAGTCTTCCAAAATGATGAAGTGGCACAAGGAAGGTATAAGGTACCATCCAAATAAAATCGTACATCCATCGGAAGGCGAAGCATGGAAGTCGTTCGATGAAGAATACCCCGAGGAAGCAGCCGAGGCTGGGAATGTCAGAATAGCCATATCAGGTGATGGGTTCAATCCATATGGTATGCCATCCAATGCATACAGCTGCTGGCCCGTGTTTGTAATTCCGCTCAATCTCCCTCCCGGTGCCCTAATGCAACGCAAGACCATGTTCTTGTCGCTCATCATTCTGGGGCCTGAATACCCAGGGAAGCAATTGGGTTTGTTTATGCAGCCGCTGGTGGATGATTTGCACCATTCTTGGTACTTTCCGAGGTTGACATACAACCGGGATCTGCAGAGAAATTTCTTGATGAAAGTTTGGTTGCACTATTGCATGCATGACTTTCCCGGCTATGCTCTATTCTGCGAATGGTGTACAAGTGGGAAGATGCCATGCCCAGTGTGCATGCAGGCTCTGTGAATGATTTGGCTGAGTACGGGTGGCAAGTATGTAGCCTTTGACCTGCATCGACAGTTCCTCCCTCCAGACCATCCAGACAGGGAAGACAAGAAGAACTTCACGAAAGGCCGGGTTGTCCATGAAGTAACCGAGATTCCAACATTTTCAGGGGCAGATGTTCTTGCTCAGCTAAAAGCTATCAAGCCTAAAGTTAAAGGCAAAGCCAAAGCCAAAGCCAAAGGCTTCGAGGGATATGGTGAGGGGCACAACTGGACTCACATTACCCCCTTCTCGAAGCTTCCCTATTTCAAGGACCTCAAACTTCCTTACAACATTGATGTGATGCACACCGAAAAGAATGTCGTAGAGTCCCTTTTCCGCACGATCCTCAACATTCCTGATACGACGAAGGATAACGTTAAAGCTAGAGCCGATCAACAGAGAATTTGTGATAGACCACGTCTAAACATGAAGCCTCCCACAGGCGGTCGAAGAAACTGGTTCAAGCCAGATGCTGACTTTGTCCTTAAACCGCCAGAAAAGAAGGAAGTACTTATCGGGCTGAAACACATTTTGAAGTTCACCGATGGTTATGCATCGAATATAAGTAAGGGAGTCAATCTTTCAACGGGCAAAGTGACCGGGCTCAAGAGTCATGACTACCATGTATGGATTGAGCGGATAATGCCGGTGATGGTTCGAGGCTATGTCCCCGAGCATGTCTGGCGAGTGCTTGCCGAGCTAACCCATTTCTTTCACACGCTTTGTGCTAAAGAAGTAAGTAAAGACGTGATTGAACAATTGCATAAGAAGGCACCAGAGTTGATAGTCAAGCTAGAGAAGATCTTTCCGCCAGGCTTCTTTACTCCGATGACACATCTCATTCTGCACCTCACGAACGAGGTATTGTTGGGGGGCCTTTGCAGAATCGTTGGCAGTACGGCCCTGAGAGACAGAACAAGCATCTCCGACAGAAATGTGGAAACAAAGCTAAGATCGAAGCTTCCATAGCTGAGGCAGTTATCCTAGAGGAGGTGTCAGACCTTAGGACATCGCACTATCCAGACCACGTTCCCCATCTGCATAATAAGGTGCCTCGATACCATATAGAAGAGCCCAAGTATCAACCCAGGCTCCATCTATTCAACGGGCAAGGTGGCAGGGCTGGGGCCTGGAAATCTTATAACATGCCACGACAAGAGTGGGAGGACCTCATGTTCTATATCTTGCACAACATCAAGGAAGTTGAGGAAGTGTGGATGAGGTAATACCACTACACCATTCCTTTATGTCTTCCACAGCATCACTTAGTCCCGATCTAACACCGCTTTTTTTCTTTTAGTGATTTCGTTCAAGAGGAATGAACGGGAATGAATCATCCTACTGAGGCGGAGGCACTTACTCTTCTCCGTCATGGAAACCCTGGACGTAAAATTTTTGTTGCCTGGTTCATGGAGAAAGTAATTTTCCACATTCCCCTATTAAATACCTAGTTCAACATTTATTAGTTAACCGAACTAATGCACCCAGCAATTTCAATTATACTTGTAGGGAAAAGATCCAAACATATCTATGGAAGACGAATTGAGATGGGTTTCCATGGGTTTTGACCCTGCCGTCATTACATGTAAAAAGTATGATGTGAATGGGTATCGCTTCCATACAGAGGAGC
This sequence comes from Thinopyrum elongatum, assembly GCA_011799875.1. Classification (NCBI taxonomy): domain Eukaryota; kingdom Viridiplantae; phylum Streptophyta; class Magnoliopsida; order Poales; family Poaceae; genus Thinopyrum; species Thinopyrum elongatum. Next base: position 102,827,650 of record CM022303.1, on the reverse strand, counting down.
ACCAGAACAGCCGGCCTGATCCCAAAACTATAAATACGGGAATGTACATCCCCGGTCAAAATTCAGTAGACTATTACAGAAGGGTACAAAATATATACGAGATTACATTCCGCAAAGGGCGCGAAACCCAAAGTCTGCCTGTGTTCAAATGTCGATGGTTCGATCCGCGGGAGGGGCAGAGACATACGCCTTCCATTGGTTTGGTCGAAGTTAAACCGTCAACCGTCTATGCAGGAGCCGATCTCTTCATTGCGGCTACCCAAGCTACACAAGTTTATTATCTGCCTTACCCATGCCAGAAAGAGTACCTAAAGGGTTGGGAAGTTGTGTTCAATGTGCCACCACAAGGTAAGCTACCGGACCCGAACGAAGACGATTACTACAACATTAACCCCATGACATACGAGGGAGTGTTCTATCAAGAGCAACCTGATGATGATGTGGTCAGAAACGATGACGCTAGACCATTGGATGATGATGATGTGGATCTAAACGATGACGATGCACGGAATGCTGGTGAGACCATTGTCAATGAAAATGACATACTTATGCTAGAAAAGTTAAACGAAGACGCTGACGACGAGGAAAAGCCTCCACCTCCGTCAGACAACGAAGATGATATGATTGATAGTGATGATGAGACCGACCGAGAAATAGGTTACAACAGTGATGATTCGTATGGGTTCTAGCAGATGTACGTTTCAAGTCATTTTTTCTATGGTTTAGGAATATGCCTTTTTATGCTTTTTTATTAATGTGTTTATTATTCCTTATTATTATGCATTTTCCTTCATTTTTAATGTACTAATTGTTTATTCTCTTTTCAATGCAGGTTCGTGGAACATGGGCAAGGGGAAGGCCGACGGCGTGGGTTTCCTACGCAAGGTTGTCGGCATGCCTAGTCGGAGTGGTCGAGCATGTAATCCTACCCCCCCCCCCCCGACTACTTGAGGATGACTCCTCACAGGGAGGTCGAGGGAGAGGTGCCCCTAGAGGAGGAGGGGGCGGGGGGAGAGCCCCTGGAGGGCGAGGGGGTGGGGGGAGAGCCACTACAGGGGGTCACGGCCAGAAAGAGCGCACCCTCACCGACTTAGGGGTGTTGTCTTCGAGGCCCTCCTCTAGTGAGGTACCCTCTGATGAGGAGGAGGAGGACGAGGAGGTTCAGGAGGACGAGGAGGAGGAGGAGGAGGTTCGGGATGGGGGCGAGGAGGAGGAAGAAGAGGTTGGGGAGGGGGACGAGGAGGAGGAGGAGGTAGGCGAGGAGGATGGTGGTGGCGGGGATGATGGTGGTGGCGGGGAGGGGGTTGGCAACAAGGGGTGGCTGTGTGGTAACGCAAAGCTCCCAAAGCAGATTCCTGCTACCGAGGAGCAGAAGTGGCTCATTGAGCCCACGGGGAAAGAGTAAGTGCCACTTAATAATAATTTCATTCTTTTGCTTGTCACATGCTTATTTTTTTTATTTTGCTTGTCACATGCTAATATTTCATTCTTTTGCAGCAACTGGATATATCCTAAAGGGGCTCGTCTTCCCAACGGCCTAATCATCGTCTTGCTGAAGGTACACTGGCCGGGGCTGTACTGTCCGGATCCAGTCAGGCACCCGAACCGTCGGGTTTTGGCCACGAGCTGGGACCACTGGGAAGCGGCCCCCCACGCGGACCATGAGACCCATGCTAAGGCCGTGATCACTAATTTTTGGGTGAGTTCTCTTCAGAAGCACAAGTCCATTCTGGTTTCATGAATGATTTAACTCATGGCTTCTTCCATTCTGGTTTCATGAATGATTGTAGAAATACTATCGAGTTCTTCAGGAGCACAAGGCCACTGCCGACCAGATCGTGCTGCGCCAAGCGACGAAGAAGGCCCGCCAGATGCAGTACGAGGTGCGCTGGGTGGCCATCTCGACATACTATCATGACGCTCTTGGTGTGAAGATGACCAAGGAAGAATCACGGAGGGAGGAGATTACCTTGGAGAGGCACCAGTACTTGGCGGTAAGTATAAAAGATTTTTCATTCCGACGTTTGTGGTAGATTTCATCGTTTCGTGTTGACATGCCATTATGCTTTCATTATGTAGGTGTGTCCAAATTGGTGTTATGGAAAAGACGAGTCCTGGGCGGCATTGGTGGATCTGTGGTGTGGTCAGGATGGAGCTTGGGCGGCTACGAGCATCAAGAACAAGGCTAACCGAGGGAAGGAGGGAGTACATGCTCAGGGAAACCGGAACCACTTTCTCCACAAGACACTTCATGTATGACTAACCTCATTAAACATTCTTCTTCTTCTATTTACCGTCACTTTCTTATGTATGACTAACCTTTGTTTGGTGGTGCAGGAGGAGCAACTGAAGCAGCCGCTCTCACACATGGAGGCGTGGGAGATCGCCCATACGCGTAGGAAGCCCAAGCCTGGCGAGCCCAAGTACTATGGCAAGACCGCGGAGAAGAAGAAGGCCTACTCTGAGGGGTATCTGAGGTTACATCCTGGCACACCTGACCCCATTAGCGCAGATCTGGACGAGAGGGTGGTGGTGGGCATGGGGCCCAAGGAGCACGGTCGGGAGCCGGTTCTGGATGCCGTGATCACTCCTTCTATCTCCTACACACAGCTCCGAGCTACTGACCCGAGCCTGAGCCAGCACACGACCATGACCAGTGCGCAGTCACACTCCCGCCTAGCCGAGCGGCACTCTGTAAGTATGTTCCCTCTTAGCTTCATTGCTCACTTTACTTTCTGCATTGAGATGTTTTATGAGTTCCACCATGTCATACTGTAGGCCTACATGGAGTACACACGCCAGGAGACCATGGCGTGGCACGCGAGAGTTGTGGCAGCGCAGGAGCACAGCACTCGCATGATGCAGCGCGTTGTTGAGTGCATGGCGGCCGGCACGGTTCCTCAAATGGAACCACCACCACCTGAACCGGCTCCAGTGCTGCTTACCTATGAGGAGTTTCTGGCATAGCAACCGGTGACTACGCCGGTTAGTACATCCCCAAACTATTCAACAGTGCTGCTTATCGTTTATTCAACACAATCATATATCCCCTTAACATGTCTTTTCAAACATCCAGGGAACCAGTGGATCTACCATTGGTGGTGGTGCCGGTCTTGGCATCACTCCCGACTCACGGAGCCCGGTCACTCCGATCCACCGAGGCGGTGGCGGTCTTGGCGGTAGCGCTGGGGGTAGCAGTAACGACCTGGGCTTTGGCGGACTTGGCGGTGATGACCTTGGCGGTGGTCGTGGACATAGTGGCGCTTAAGACTTTGGGTGACGGTGGTGGTGATGATAAACTTGTGTTCTTTAGATGACTTGTCGTCTTTTTATGGTCCTTTAGATGACTTGTGTGCTTCTTTAGATGCTTATGTTGTTTGTGATGATGCTTATGTTTGTGATCATACTTATATTTTTGTGGTGGTGTTGGTGTTGGTTGTGAGGCCGACGGCGTGGTGTTGGTGTTAGTTGTGAGGATGATACTTACATGTGTTGTTCATGTCTATTTTCATCATATAAATATGCTGTGTATTTGAATTGAATTGAATTGAAAACAAACAGAAAAAAGAAAAAAAATCAGACAAAAACTATGCCGACGGCTAGGCCGTCGGCATAGGATTGACGCGACCTACTAGTGGGCGCCACATGGCACCTATGCCGACGGCTAGGCCGTCGGCGTAGTTTTAATCTACGCCGACGGCCTAGCCGTCGGCATAGGTGCCACATGGCACCCAATGGTACCTCCTAGGGCAGGCCTAGCCGTCGGCATAGTCCTGCCCCAGGAGGCACCAGTGGGCGCCACGTGGCAGAGCTATGCCGACGGCCAGGCCGTCGGCATAGCTTTGCCACTTGGCGTCTCCTGGTTGGGCAGCGCTTGACGGTGGCGCCGGCAGCCACCGTTAGGCATGGAACGTTGCCGACGGCGCAGGCCATCGGCATAGATGTACGGACGCCATCGGGATAGCATCTATGCTGACGGCGTCCCGGGGTACGCCGACGTATATGTTGCTGACGGCCCTATGCCAACGGGGGCCGTCGGCATAGGCCTATCCCGACGGGAATCAGGCCTATGCCGACAGCCCCCGCCGTCGGCATAGGGGCTCAGTGTGGTAGTGTATACTATATACTTCCTCCGTCCCAAAAAACTTGTTTTAAATTTGTGTAGATACGGATGTATGTAGACATATGTATGTCTACATACATCCGTATCTAGATAAATGTAAGACAAGCTTTTTAGGATGGAGGTAATATCTCTTTTGTAGACCAAAAGGCAGAGGTTTATGCTCACATATGTCAATAAAATCCACGCTTTGTCGACAAATGCTGACAATGCCCGCCATGTTGCGTCGGTGCATGCACTAACCTAACTTATTTATCTTGTCAAATTATGGTTTCCGCTCCGAGCAGTTTTACAATGGTCCTCTTACTCCTCTTTTCACATAAGAGGTAGGAGTATATAATAGATCTAAGCCATTGATCTCATTAATTAGTGGTCTGATTAATATTTACCTTCTTACCTCACATGTAAAAAGGAGAGGTAAGAGGGAGCATTTTAAAATTAGCCGCTTCGAGCCATCATAGTTGCGTGAAAGATCTGTACTCACTGCTCTTCCGTGCGAGTGTCCTTATGCCGATATCCAGCGAGGTAAGCATCCCCCTCAACCTCCCGTCAGCACTACGTTCACATTTATATCGACTACCTTAACCCGCGCCATAGTGTTGCCCTTGCCATCCCGCCCTCGAGCTCGCTAGGAGGTGCATATAATCAAATCATGCGACTTCCTATTTCCTGTCCGGGACATAAAATAGTTTCGATCTGACTCTGAAGTATCAATTATCCTAGCTTGCTTTTAACCCCTTCATCAATTGGCACCGATCACACAATAGACAACCCTACGAGGGGAGGTAGGGGGAATATGAGGAAGCAGGCGGAAGTAGAGGATAATCGATAGATAATGGGAGGATGGAGATGGATGTGTGATAAGACAGTGTTGCCGCCATCAGCCGGTCCTTCAATGACCTATCCATCGATGGTGAATTACTCCCTTCTTCTACACTGGCATTTTTTTACATGGTGTGGCATTCATGGTACACTATCATTATAGGTATTGCTATGTTTTTGATGGATTGGTTTAAAGGATGCAATTTTATTACCCGTTGCAACGCACGGGCTCTTTTGCTAGTAAATAAATCATTTTCTGATTTACTTAAAATACAAAAGAATATGACGTCAGCAGTGCGTAGGCATTTCGTCAGCAAGTCAACTGAGTTGATCATTGGCAAACCTGACCAGCGGGGCCACTAGTAAGTGGTTCAGTTAGATAACAGTGCAAATAGTGCTAATCTTTGGTCCTAATTAAAAACTGTCAGCGGGCGGGGCCCACATGTCAGCGACTGAGAGAGTGGTTAATTAGGCCCAACAGTGAGGTTCACCGATGGCTAACCGGCGGCGCTAATCTGGCGCGGCGGCGATCGCCGGTCGGGCGATTCCGTCCACGAGAGCTCGCGCTCTTGGGCTCTACGAAATCAGCGCACCGACGCGCATCGAATGGTGGTCGTGGCGATGCTAGTGGTGGTCTGCAGCAGCGATAGCAACGACGGGGGCGGTGGCCGGAGCACGGGCTCGGGCGTGCGCGGGGTTCCAGCGCGCAAGCGAGCGGGGTAAGTGGCCAGGAGGCTTCCTGGGAGCTGCAGGAACACGGATACGTTCTCGGACGTGGCGGACGCGAGCTCAAACAACGACAGCGACAGGCGCAGCGGCAGGGAGCTCTCGGGCATGGCGGGTACGGCGGCTAGAGGACACAATCGACAAAAGGGGCAGGGGGAAAAGGTACGGGGGCTCACAGCGAACACGCACGGTTGGTCAGTGGGCTCGGGGCAGCCTGGAGCAGCCGAATCGACGGACGGCATCCGCCGGCCGTGGCAAAGAAGACGACGACGATGGTGGGACTGCAGGGTGTTAGGGGTCGCAGGCGTCGTCTTGATGAAGCTCTGGTCGGAGGCGGCTCTGCTAGACTTCAATTTGCGGTGGTTTGGCGCCGATGGCCAAGCAGACGATGCACGGTGGCGATGGAGCGCTCTCGTGTGTCGCTCGAAATCGGGCTAGGAAGGGGGAGAGGAACCAGAGAAAGATGGGAAAGAGAGAGGGACTCCACGGAGTTAGAAGGGTCGAGGCTCCCAGCTGAAAGCAGGAGGTGGCCGAGGGCTCTCGGGCGCGCGCACGCCTCTCCTCTATCTACTGGCTGGAGGTAGAAGACGAGGCTGCCCCCGGTGGGCTGGGCCTGCAACAGTGCTACAGAAAAGACTAGCAGTAGCGCGGGTTAAATGCTTAGCAGTAGCGTGGGTGGCCGCGCTACTGGTACGGCGTCATAGCTAACTCTTATCAGTAGTGCGGTTTGACCCACGCTACTGTTATCGAGGGATAGCAGCAGCGTCGGTCTTCAACACGCGCTGCTGCTAATAGCTGTAGCGCCATTGAACAAAGAGCGCCACTGCTAAGAACTCGCTGCTGCTAAAGCCATACCCCGCGCTACTGTTATTAGTTTCTGAAAGAAAAAAATCTGCTTCATATTTTGTGCTGCTGAATTTTGTTTAGAGATTTATACAATAATCCCTAGCATATCATACACATACAAATGTAATCATAGCATATACATACAAATAGTCTCATCAAATCATGTCATCATCATAATCATCATCCAACACAAAGTGGTCTCTCGTCATCATCTCGAAAATAGCGATACAAGTCTCGAATACTTGCAACTACATCGTCATCCATATAAACAATGATATACAGGAGAAGAGCTATCACTATGAGTGAGAGCGGAACTATGCAGTACATGAGGCGGCGGTTACGAGTCCTCTCTCGCGCTAGCGTGAACCTCAAGTAACTAGCTTCTGCTTCTTGTCTGCTTTTGAAGCCTTTATGGCTGGCGCCCGAGACCCCATCCACTTGCGCCTGATACTCAGACCACTCGGCGTACACTCCCGGAACCTTTCCTTTGTACACTACATAGCACTGCTTCTTCGCCATCAAGAATCTAGGTACCTGTTAGATATGCATCTTCATCAAGAGAATGTACAATCATATGCAACAAAATATACTAGAGCAACACGAAAAAGAAAGGGTTAGCAACTAGATGCAACATATAGTACGCAAACTAATTAACTAGAGGTACGCAGGTCATCGTACCCAAACTAACAAAGTAGGGTTACGCAAGTTCGGCAGGGACCGTGGACATCACAAAGTTTCATCGCTACAGAAAGTATACAAGTTCAACCGACACATATCATCATCATCGGCATCGTAAATCACTAGAAGTTCTATCCTTCCATATCATCAAGGATGGACCCTAGCTTCTTGAACGACGTGAGGTCCTGACGTTGCATGCCTATGCGAGTTCGGACGTCAGCTTGCGATATAGGGCCGTGGTAGAACATCCCCTTCTAATCGACGACTTCTTTCATGATGATCGTCGCAATGTCCCTCTGGATGCGAAAGAAGTCATCTCTAAGTTTATAATCCGCTTCTCCATGAGATTCTACCCACTTGCGGATATGATCATCGTTTCTGCTTGTCATGCGAAGCTTTTGGTGATCCGTTCTGAACTCCATCATGAGATGGAGGAGGTAGAATCCATCGTTCTTGCTTGGTTTTGGGACATGGATGCAGCAGAAGTTAGTTTTATGCGAGAAACCCAACTTCTTGTTCCTTTGTTTCCTGATCTGCAGGTGGCCACCCCTAATGCTGAAGCCTAGGAGAGCATCATCTAGAATATTCATTATGTGGGTGTAGTCCTTCTTCTCGTAGTTTCTGGTAGGGTCGAAATACACGGCGTGGGAGACTCGCGGGTAAAGAACGATAAGGACGGCGCGCCCGTTGCTGCGGGGGAAAAAACACCTCAAATTATTCTCCATATGAGCGAGAAGGAATGATTGAAATGTACGAAAGGGTTGTCCGGCACTGACTTACATTGGATGATAAGGCAGGAGGACAATTTCCTGGTCCTTATTCTGTACCAAGAAGTTTTGGAGGTACTCCCTAGCAGTTTCACGCTCAAAGTCGCCGAGACTCAAGAAGGACTCGTGCATGTAGTATGGATCCGCCACACAGATTTGCGAGACTTCTTCTCTCTTCATGACGAAGCTCATATGTAGCGCAAAAAGGCGGACGATTGTAAAATTGAGCCGCCTTGTCAGAAACATCTCGAAGATATGGTCAAACCGCAGGAAGAACACCTCCGCGGGCCGTGTGTCGACGTAGCACTTCCCCTCAGGCACACGAGCCGCGTATGTCGGATATCCTGGATCCTTCGAGGCTAGTAGGCTTTTCTCAATCGACATCACATGGTCGTGCAGTCTCCTGAGATCCCCTGATAGTGCCTCCAGCGGTTTCGGCGGTAGCATCGGCTCGCCCGTGACATGGAACATGGCCGCACCTTTGACGGGTACACGCTCTTCAAAATTCTTCGTTTGGCTGCTATGTGCTCTGGCTTGTTTGTAGGCAGCTGAGTCTATCTTCCCCGGTCTCTTCCTCTCCTTTTTCTTGGGCTGACCTTCCAGACCCTTCCTTAACCCCTGCCCCAGTGTTGCCGGGCTAAGCACTGTACGACCCCCGGCTAGTTGAGCTTGTGTTGAGGTGGCATCTTCAGGCGTGTCCTGTGAGGATTTCATGAAGAGAGACTTCTTGCAATCCCTGCTAGGACGTTCCTGCCCAGGCAGATCATCCATATCCTCATCAGTATGCTGATAGCCCGATTCGTCATATGGCTGACTCATCATATCTAAGTCACCGTCATATGCGCCTGTATTGAGGAAACTCATTGGGTCCTCCACCTCCATCTCATCATCCATTCTTTGTTCTACGGGGGCGATTACATCAGCCACTATTGGACCCCCTTCATCACGTCGTCCGCCGCTCTCACCCGGCACTACAGGCGCTGGTAATTGCGTAGGCGGGGTGGTGGTCTCCATACATGCTTGTTGATGTGTGGTTATTGGTGTGCGCTCGGCCGGCTCCAGACGAAGAAGATTCTTCGGCCATAGCAGCACCCAACCCTTGCAGCTTCCAATCCACAGTGGGGTCTCGTCGTCCTCTCCCCCTAGCCGTACTGGAGGAGGCAAATCCTCGTGCCCCAATTTCACACTCGACAAAGTAACCCTGAAGTGCCCACCGGGCATCGGCTGGTTGTGGAACGTGAGTTCCAAGGGCTTCGTTATTCGAAAGGCAACGAAAATGGAATATTCTAGATATATATGTTGGTGCGACATGTAATTACCGTGACGGCGTCGAGCTCAGCCAAAGACGAAGGCCCGCCTAGCGCGCCAGAGACTGAGGATGGGCTGCTATGAGCGGGTGCGGGTGCGGGTGCGGGTGCGAGAGCAGGCCCGGTTGCGTGAGCAGGTGATGGTGCGGTGGTGTTGTTCACCGAGTTGCTCCCGACGAAACTGGGCATGGGGAAATCATGTACCGTCTTGTCTGGATTTTCGTTCCTCCAGTTGATGATAGCCGGGACCAAGTTAGTAGCGAAATCATTTCTGCAGGCATTTATAGCTGCATCTACTGCCTGCTGTAGCAACTCATTTTTCTCCTCGGCTGCTTTTTTCGCGTCCTCAGCTGCTTTTTTCTCGAACGCAAGCTTCACCTTCTCGTCGATGTTCGCCTGACTAAACTTCTTTTTCTGCTTCTTGGCCTCCGGGCCCTCGTTGTAAAACACCTTCCAAGTGGTGCCGTCTCCGGCGCCGTGCACACGTCCATATTGCGGCCGCTGGCCCAAAGGGAGTCCCTTAAGTTCGTTCAAGGCCTAGTTGAGAGGGGTGTCCCACGTGGGCCTCATCGGCGAAGTAGGGCTTTCGGCTGCAAGCTGGTGTTGCTTCTCCTGCAGAAGGAACGTGAACCATTTACGAATATGTAGTCTACTTGATCAGGAGCTAAATGTAAGGTGGTAAAAGAATAATTACCAGTGTTCTAATCAAACTCCTCGTGATCTGGTCCGTGTAAAAAACCTTCTTTTCCTTGTCCCACTTGTAGCGGGCACTGATGAAGTCACGCTCCAAGGGGTTGGTGAACTTCGCGAAGGGGTCTGGGAGACCCGCGGCTTCATGCTCCGCGTCCTCCTTATCCCATATGGGCCTTTTGCCAAGGTAGCCACGGCTTTCGAGGCGATGCTTCCCCGTGTTCCTTTGCTGAAGGCTCTTGAATTTCGCAGCCTTAGTCTTGGCTGCCTCGGTAGCGCAAGTGTCCTTGAACTTTTCGAACTCCTCTTCCGTAAGTGTCGGATTTTCCTCCAGAATCTTGGACAGGGGTTCCTCAGCCTCAATAGCTGGTTTCACCCTCCCTTTCCAGGAGGCCAAATCATTGCTGAACATGCCCATGGCGTGATTGTTAATCTTTTTCATCTTCGGATCATCCCACGGTTGTTCTATGCTATCTTCCCGGTCGGGGAACTTGAATCTCTTGTGCAACTTCGTCAGGAGCAACTGCCTCAAATGTTCTTTACTACTTAAGTCATCGTCGTTGATGCTCGTGCATTCCCGTAGGATGCATCCTACTTGGTTCCCATAGCACTTGCGAGGTTCTTCTGGCTCTAATGGCTCAAACTTGCCAGGCGCCATCTTTGTGATCACCAGTCGTCCAATGCCGAGTTTGTTAGGTTTTCGTATCCTCTGCTTCTTCTGCTTCTTCTTTTCGGTAGCGGCATCGGCGCCAGTACCTTCCCCGCCGGTATCTTCCCCGCCGGTATCTTCCCTGTCGGTACCTTCCCCGCCGGTACCTTCCCCGCCGGTCTCGGCGCCGCCATCGGTGCCGGTGCCGTCGGTGTCGATGTCGGCGTCAGTACCATCATCGAGGCCGACCTGCAAACCTTGACTGTGCTTAGCAGACAAAAAGTCGAGGTACTGTTGTTCACCCTCATAATCCATCTCGTCTGCATCTTGGTCAGAAGGCCCGGTTTCATCGTTGTTCGACATGTTTCCTATGATTAAGTCTCCTCGTTTAATTCTAAAACTATAAAAAAATGAGAAATGACATAAAAAAAGATCTATGTTTGCCGGAATGCCGTTTCCCAGCAACTCTCGGCACTCGATATGCCTACTTTCTAGCACAAGTCATGCCAAAATTCACGGAAAATTTTGGCATGACCTTTGCTAAAACGTGGCATATCGAGCGCCTGAAATTCACCGGAACGGAAATGAATCAACATTCCGGTGAAACATAGGCCACTCGGATCATTTACCCTGCACATAATCATCCTTTTCCAAATATGACATGTCCAAAACATCACATGTCCAAATGACATGTCCAAATTCCAAATATGACATGTCCAAATCACATGTCCACATATCACATGTCCACTTCAAATTTGCAACTAAAAAATAGCAACAATTGCTTTAACTAAAAAAATTAAATAACAACAGTTGCTTTAACTAATTTGTCCACTTCAAATTCTGTTTTTTTAAATAGCAACAATTGCTTTAACTAAAAAATTTAAATAGCAACAGTTGCTTTAACTAATCTTTCCTAGGTTTCATACTAATTCTAATTAACTAACTAGCACTATAAAATTTAAATAGCAAAAATTGCTTTAACTAAAAAATGCAAGAAACCTATATAATCAATTATGTTTTTTCTTACACTAAAAAATAGCCTAGGGTTCATACTATTTCATACTAACTAGCACTAAATAGCAGAGAAGAGGGGAGGGGAAAGGGCTTACAGAGGGCAGAGAGAGAGAGAGAGAGATGGGGTCGGGGGAGACGGCGCGACACCGAGGCGAGGTGGGGTCGGGGGAGACGGCACGACACCGAGGGTCGCCGGGGTCGAGGGAGACGGGGGCGAGCGCCGGGGTCGGGGGCGAGCGCAGGGGCGCGGCGAGGGTAGGGCTCCGGCGGCGACGACGGGGGAAGAGAGAGTGGGGATTTGGGGGGAAAAGCAGAGGCGGGAAGAAGCAGAGAGTGGGGATTTGGGGGGTTAAGTCGAGGTAGCAGTAGCGCGTTCCGGAAGAACGCGCTATAGCTAACTTAGCTATAGCGCGTTTAGCCAGAAAGCGCTACTGCTATCACAGGTAGCTATAGCGTGTTTATCCGGACAGCGCTACTGCTAACTTGACTAGCTATAGCTCTTTTTCAGAAAAGCGCTACTGCTATAACCAGTACCTATAGCAGTTTTCCTGTTTGTTTCTTCTATTTTCTTTTCCTTTATTTTCTCTCCCTTTTCTTTTCTTTTATTTTCCTTTTTTCTGAGAGCAGTGAACGAAGGGAAGGTGATACAATGTATATAACTAAGGCGATATATATTGCATCATTTGACGGTTAAGTATGTATACAAAATAGGAACATATATATTACATCATTTGACCCATGCATAATGGTTAAGTGTGTACACAAAATAGGAACATATATATTACATCATTTGACCGATAACGGTTCCTCAGCGTTGACGTTTTCGTTTTTGAGTGAGCTTCTTTCCCTTCTTGTTCGTTGAAGAATAATTGAGCCCCTCATTGTGAATTTTCCTTTTCCGTGGAGTACGATCTTTCTTAGGTAATGTAGTATTGATTCTTCTTTTGACGTATACTTCATCGTCACCATCATCTTCCCTCATTGGGTTGCCGTACTGGCCGTAGTCTTCCTCGTTGGTAACTCCATCCATTCCAATGATGTTCCTTTTGCCTCTCCTCACGACAACACGGCTGGGATTGCACGGGTCGGTTATGAAGAAGCATTGTGTCACGGGCTTAGCGTGTACCCATGGCTCATTTTTTTGCGATAGCGCTCACGGTAGCGCTCTTGGCGTCGGGTATAGTCATGCTTGTGAAATACCGGTTTTCTCTTTCAACATTCTTAGCCCATCTGACACGGAACATCGTCGCGTTGTGCATTCCAGAGTAGTCAAGCTCCCAGATCTCCTCAACCCTTCCGTAAAATCTCTCAGTTGCGCCGTTGTCGCTGCCGGTCATGCATTCCATCGTCACCCCTGAGTTCTGATCATCACTGTCCATATCTTTGGCCTCCGTGTAGAATGTGTATCCGTTGATATCGTATGCCTGATAGGTGACGAGGTTGGGCGAGGGGCCATGTGCTAAGGCGTATATGAGCAATCCGTCCTTAGATTCCTCTTCCGGGGGATTAGCAATAATATGCTCTTTGAACCAATGCAGGAAAGTGGAGTTGTGCTCTCTAGTAACTTCGGCGTCCGTCCTGCATACCCCCCGGTCACGATACTTCTTTGCGATAATTTCTTTGTGCAGTGCCACAAAAGGATCTACCTCGTCTAGGTGTTGTAGCACTACCAAGTTTGCTCTGTCAAAGTCGTCGCGTCGATCTGAGTATGCCACGTGCAGTTCCCTGCGACCATTGGAGTGACCTTCTCCTTCGAGCCTCCCATCGTGCTTGTTAACGGGCAAACCAATACCAACACCAGGCGGCTGGTCTACGCCATATAGAAAATTCTCGCAGAAAGAGATGCACTCTTGTGTCAGATAGCCCTGGACGATGCTTCCATCCGGACGGGACATGTTACGAATGAATCCTTTGATGATCCCATTCATCCTCTCAAACGGCATCATGTTGTGCAGGAATGACGGCCCCAGGTCTATTATGTCGTCCACAATATGGACACACAGATGCACCATGACGTCAAAGAACGCGGGCGGGAAGTACATCTCAAGCTCATTCAGTATCACAACGATCTCTTCCTGTAGCCTTCAGAGCTGCTTCACACTGATCGACTTTCGAGAGATGACGTCGAAAAAGTTGCAGAGACCAATAAGCGTGTCACGGACGTGCTTGTCCATTATCCCTCTAAGGGCAACAGAAGCAGCTCTCTCAGTACTCGTCTCCTTGCGAAGCAGTGCTTGAACATGAGGGTCCCGCACGATTGAACTTAGTACCGACGAACTCTGCGGCGTGGAGTCCACGTTCTCTCCGCCGCCATGTCCGGCCCCTTCTCCGCCGCCATGTCCGGCCCCTTCTCCGCCTCCATGTCTGGCCCCTTCTCCGCCGCCATGTCCGGCCTCTTCCCCGCCGCCATTATTGATCATCTCTTCGTCTTGCCCCGTGTCGTCATTGCCTGCCCCGTCGGCGTCCTCAACATCATCATCCTCATCTTCAATTATCCACCGAGTATAGCCATCCATGAAACCAGTCGTGAGCAGGTGCGCTTCGACACGACCATCGTCATAGGGGTCGAGCCAAACTCGTCCTTTGCATCTTCGACACGGACATAAAACCTCTGTCAGTTTATTTTCTTTCATGTCCTGCACCGCCGACTGCAACCACCTGTCAACCATCGTTCCACTGACCTTCATGAACGCCTGCACGGTAATAATAAACAAATTGATTATAAAAATGTGTGCATGCATCAAAGTCATACAAAAATTCGGCATGACCTTCCCTAAAAATAGGACATATAGAGTTTGCCTGGAATTCGCTGAAACGGAAATAAATCGACATTTTGGCAAAACATAGGCAACTCACAAGCACAATTCGGCGTCAACTCATGCCACACACACAATTTCCATCATATCGCCCGATTATGTCATATCGCACACACGTACACATATTTCCATTCTTGCAAACCCATAAATTTTTAATCACCTATCTCGAGATTGAGCACACGGTGGAGATGATGATGTAGTAGGGAGATCAAAAGTGGACAAAGCTCTTCTTGACAAGGCTAGATCTAGTTAGGGGGTACATAGGTCACTTCACTAAATGCTACATCTACCTAGCTAGCTAGTTTGGGAGGAGACAACTTCAACTAGTGGAGGGGGAAGGAAAAAGAGAAAGGAGATGCATTAATGGAGGTGGTGTAGTTAGCTAGGAGTAATAAAGAGAGAGAAAGGTAGGTAGAAGAAGGAGAGTAATGGGGGGAGAAGTAGTGAGGAAGAAGCAAAGTGAGGGAGAGAGGAGGTGGGAGGTAGGGGAAAGTGAGGAAGAGAGGATCGGGGAGGAGGAGGGGGAGGGAAAATGTGGTATATGCTGCGGCTTAGCAGTAGCGCTGGTCGTAAACCGCGCTGCTGCTAATAAGATAGCAGCAGCGCGCTTCTGACACACGCGCTACTGCTAAGAGGGGCCCGCCATGTGGCCAGTTTCAAAATTAGCAGTAGCGTCACCCAAAAAAAGCGTGCTGCTACTATTACTTTATCAGTAGCGCGGTTAGCTAGAGCGCGCTGCTACTAAACCTAAGGTGGCGGGAACGGTCGGCCAATTTTAGTAGCAGCGTAGTTCCACCGAGCCGCGCTACTGCTAAGTCAGTAGCAGTAGCGCCTGTTTTTTCCCTCGCTACTGCTAATTAGCAGTAGCGCCTCTTCCTGTACCGCGCTGCTGCTAAGATTCTGTGTATAAGGTTTTCCCTAGTAGTGCTAGCCTGCACAGGTAAGTCAGGTAAGTTTCTGCCCTTTATGTTTATGTTTTTGTTTTCTAACTTTGCAGTTTGTTTTAATTTGGTTTTCAAACCAAATCACTTTTAAAAATTCTGAAACTAATTATGGGCACTAAATGAATTATTCCATAGGCCCTCAACCAATTCCAGAATTATTGAAGCTATGAAATATATATATATATATATATATATATATATATATATATATATATATGACTAGACAATTCTGTTACTAGTAACAGAATAATATTCTGTTACCCCTTGGCCCTATAAGAGCGCGACATGCCTACACCGTAGAAACTCCCCTGCCTCCCGCAACTGACCCACTCCCCGCCTCCCTCTCTCGTGCCCATAGCCGACCGCCGCCACCATCCCGCGCGCCAACCGCCCCCACCATCCCGCGTGCCGGCCGCAGCCACCATCCCGCGCGCCAGCCGGCGCCACCCTGCGCGCCTGCCGACGCCACCATTCCACGCTCCGGTCTCCCCCACTCTCCCGCGCACCGGCCGCCACCACCATCCCGCGCGCCGGCCGCCTCCATCCTCGCGCCGGCTGCATCCGTCTGGCGACGTCGACCGCCGCGCCCCCACGAATCCATGGCCAGCACCCTTCCCGAGCTACTCCAGGCATGGATCCTGCTCCCCGCTAACGGATCTGGCTGGGCTTCGGCGAGTTCCATCCCACCGGCGCCCGCGTTTGGGGTCGTCGTCTCCGCGCTGCTGCTTGTCGACATCGGCCACGTGAGCTACTATCCATCACTGGTGCCTCCTCAGAGTCATCGCATTGTAGCGGCTGGAGCACTGTGATCCGGCGATCTAGTGCCTGTATGCGTGTCGTTGCCCTGTGGTGGTTCAGTTATGCAAATCGAAAAATACAGTAGTTTCACCTCTGCCTAAAGTTCTGTAGTTCCCTTGTTAGTAGTTCATCTTTGCCAAGTTCTGCGGTTCTATGGTTAGGAAAAAAAGTGATTCACCTCCACTGCTCGCTTCCCTCGGCATGCATAGTGGCAGACACCACCCTCGCGCCACCCTCCCCGCTATGCCCATGGCCACCGTCACGCCACCGCAGCGCCCAGACCGTTCACCGCCGGCGCCGTAGCCATTCACTGCCGATAGCCGAGGCCGTTCAACGACGCAACGACGAGGTCTGGCCTTCCCCCTTCCTCTTTTCATGTATCTTTGTATTCTATTTCAGTTCATCTACTTGCCGATCATAAGTTTGATTTCATCTGTGTTTCCATGTTATTCGTGTATAGTACAACGGGTATTTGTATTCTGTTCAATTCATCTACTTGTCAGTTGTAAGTCCAATTACATATGTTTTTCCATGTTCTTCCAACAGTATGAGAAGATTTGTAGATGCACAACAGAGTTTGCAGACTGCCATGTTAAACAATGTCAACAGGTTCGACACACTCCCTCTTTTGTGAATAGAGGTACCTCTTTTGTCAATTAATTTAAGGTGCTTTGCTACTACAATTTTGGTGCAGAGACAACAAGCAGCAAGGGAAAAAGAAGAGCACGATTGACATCGGTAGTCAAAATGAGCTTTGGACATCAGGTAGCTGCAAACACATGTTGGTTTTACTTTGTGCTGGCGTGTTCCCCTTCTTGCGTGTTGATCATTATCTGCTTTTGAATGAATAGCCATGCCTTGTTCAGTCCCTTGGCATGTTTACCATATATATAGTTGCTCTAGTTCTGGTGCTTACCAAATGTTTGAGATAATGCATAGGACATGTGGTACCTAACCACTTCAGAAAATCTAGAGCAAAAAAAGAATTGTAAACTTGCAGTATAAGATTATAAACTTATTTGCTCGAGTTGCCATTCCCTCCGGCGACGCAGCTCCTCCACCCCTGTCGCAGTGCTCTAGACGTCATCCTGGAACAGTAAGGATGACTTGGTAGTCACTGGGATTCCCTGCAGTGGCCAAATCCCGGTGCCGCTCATGATCTCTGCCTCCATCAGCTCCACTTCGCCGGAGCAATCAGTCCAGAGGAGGAGGTGTAGCCGGTCCACCCGATCTCCGACGTCTTATTCCACCTCCAAAAAAATTCTTTTTGATTTCCATTCTTCGTCACAGGTTCACTGCTATTACCTTGGTGCAAAAAGTGCCAAAAAGATCAGTTCGGACTTACTAAATATCCGTATTGTACATAATATTTGCATTGTCTTAAATTTCTGGAAAACAAGCTTCCGTACAAAGAAGGTTCAGTACAAGAAAAATGGGTCAGTCAGTTCATCCATATGCAAACCCTCGTAACGAAACGTACCCCTAGAGTTCCTGCCGCGACGCCTCGACCTCCTGTTCAGCCATGGATTCTTGCCATCCACCATGCCATTAGGAACACGATTGGTGAGAAACACCTTCGTGCTCCTCCTCTCCTACTCTTCAGTTCACATACTGCCATCTGAAGGCCATTTTTCTTGTAATCTAAATTTTGATCCAACTGAAAGTTCAGGAGTACTTCGAGGGACTGCTCATAGATGCAAAAAAGAGACATAGAGAGAGAGAAAGAGAGAGAGGGGGAGAGAGAAAGAGAGAGATAGAGAGAGAGAGAGGCTACTACAATTCACTTGGGGCATGCTTTGTTGTGCAGGATTTGGGGGGTGCCTAGTCTGGCAAGAGTTTTCAAGTATAACATGTGTGATAGTGGCAATTTTCAAAAACTTTAATAGTTCAAGTACATAAGAAAACACAAGTCCACTCTCACTAGTAGAAAACAGGGTACTAGTCCCGGTTCCAGAGGGCCTTTAGTCCCGGTTCTGGAACCGGGATAAATCAAATGGGACTAATGCCCAAAACCTTTAGTCCCGGTTTGCTTACGAACCGGGACCAAAGGAGGGCCACGTGGCCGCTCTGGGGCGCCCGGGGAGGAGGACCTTTAGTCCCGGTTGGTAACACCAACCGGGACTAAAGGGCAGCCACGCGTCAGCAGCTCCCAGGCTCTGGGGTTTTTGTTTTTTTAAAGGGGAGGGGTTATTAGGGGTTTTGGATGGTTTAATTAGGGGTTTCATATTGTGGTAGCTATAGCTACTACATATAGAGAAAAGTGACCTCTCTTTCTCCGTGCTTGGTCGACGCTAGCTACTACATATAGAGAGAACTCAACGCTACTAAGCAAATGAAGGAACCATTAATTACACAAGATCGTCATGAACATATACAGAGAGAAGACACCTCTCTTTCTCCGAGATTGGTCAAACAACAAGTTTTCGTATTTCTATCCGACGCTACTACATATATACAATATAACATATCTTACGATCCCTGACTTCATCTACCGAAAGTCAGCTTCAATTTCCACATGGTATTCTCCGTCTTTATGTATGACGTTGTCAAGAAAGAATCCCGCCAATTCCTCTTGAATTACTCATATGCGATCATTTGGTAAGAGTTCATCCCGCATCTGCCACATCTAATTTAAAGAAGGGGGTCAATACATATATATGAATGAAACTGAACACAATTGATGGTAATAAAATAAAATTGTGAATATTATTGTTTACGTACTTCATATTGTTTGTCAGAGTAGCCCCGCTCAGAGGTCGAGCTGCACATGAACTCGCAAACATAGTATCCACATAAATGATTCCCGCCTTCCTGCCACAAGCACTTTACGAGAATAGAGTTCAATCAAACTGATAATCAAGCATGATAAATGGTATTGATGAAACTAGAATCAATGAGAGATGCGCGGAACTAGCTAGTACTACTTACTTTGGGGTGTGTAAATCGTAGCTCATTCGGCAGACCCGGAACCATTCCGGTGAACTTTTTCCAAACCCTGCCAGGCAAAGAAAATGATTACTTGATATCAGGAAATGAACGAAAGTTGCCGATATGGTGCGATAATAATTGAACTTACTTCTGGAGCATTGCAGTCATGTCCGCATATTCCTGGGGATCTTTACGTCTCGAGTCTAAGACAGTTACTACTCCCCCGTCAAGCTTAATCTCTAGTAGAATAAAGTGGAAGCTGCGCACACATAACTCATCAATTACATTACTTAACCTCGAGTAAGCGAAACCGAATATGCACAAGACAGTAACACTCACTTGAAGTTGTAAGGAAAGAGTATTTTTTCCCTTTGTTTTGATGTCGAAGGAATGATTGTAGCAAGCTTTCCTCAGTTTCTTTGACTTTCTTTTTTACCGACCATTCATTTACGGTATTTGGACTAATGAACCCAATGTCATAGATTTGTCTTTCCTTGCATTCGACGGTCTTCAATCTGCAAAATATAGTGAGGATAATTATATATACATGCAATGAACGAGCTGAGCTAGAGACTTAATTACAGAAGTAATACTTACAGACAGTAGCAAGTCATGAGTTGTTTGTCGAGGGCCTCTTGATTGAATAACTAAAATAACTCCACAAATTCAACAGGCAACACCTCAACTCCAATGAGGTCGTGCTACTCTTTAATTCTCAGCAACATAATGTCAGCCCCACTCTTCCTGCAGGTACCCATGTACCATTCATGCAATCTTCGCATCATCGTTGTTAGAGGAGGATGATCAGGTTTGACGAGAGGCTTCCCGTGCTCGTATCTGAAGATCTCTACTATCTCTAACATTTCAAACTGTACATCATCGCCCAGGTAATCACCAAGTTTGGTACCGGGCAGTAGCCCCGGATGATTATGGACGATATCGGTAGACACCTTGAGCGGGGGGCACGATTGCTTTGCTTGTTCGCCGAGCTGGGGAATTGTTTTCCCACTTCTTCGTTTTGCTTCTCTTGCAGCACTGCAAGTACTTCCCGACCGCTCCGCTTCCTTATATGTCCTTTCAATAATGCGCTCATAGTTGGATTGCGGCGGAGACGGTGATGGTCGCTTAAGGGCACGCAGAGTGCGCTTCACTTTCACCTGATCTATTGTTTCCTTCGGAGGTGGAGGTTTCCATGCAAAATGGGCCTCCACTTCGGTAGCACTGATTTCTGCGCTTTCCTCGTCGGTCCTCTCATATGGTAACTTTTCCAGAGGCTTGAGGCTTGGACCGTATTTGAATCTCTTCCCGCCGGGTCCTCTTGTACTGCTAGCCATCAGAGCGGCGCCGTCTCTCTTCCGATGTTGCTGATGCGGTGGAGTCCACTGACACGCCGGAGGAGGCGGAGTGCTCCGACGCGCCGGAGGAGGCGGAGTGCCCTCACGCGCCGGAGGAGGCGGAGTGCCCTGATCACTCACCAGAGGAGGAGGAGGCGGAGTGCCCTGACTCGCCGGAGGAGGAGGAGGAGGAGGCGTCCAGTTTGGAAGCTTGATGTACTCCTTTCTCCATAGACAGCTACTCCTTAAAGCATTTACCAGATGAATCTCCCCTTCACCTGTAGGGTAGTCAAGCTCCAGCTCCTCAAATCCCTCCATTATTTCATCCACCGTCACAACAGCATAGCCATATGGAATCGGACGGCAATGAAAAGTTCCCTCAGCTTGAGGAGGTACAACAGAGCCGACCGCCGCCTTCAAGGTCAGGTTCTGGCATTTCATCATTAGCTCACAATGTTCAGCCTCCGTGATACTATCCACGGGGTAGCGAGGAGCCGTGAAATCAGGCTGAATGAGCTCCGTGGAAGCCATGCTGCTTCTCCGCTGAGATGGTGGAGTAGCTTCTGGGGCAGCGTCGAAGCAAGGATCTTCATGCCGCTGAGATGGTTGGCTGGTAGCTCGCTGGCTCTCAAGTTCCTCTAGCTTTGCTATTCTTGCATTGAGCTTCTGCATTGAGCTTGCTTCTGCTTTCCTCTTTCTCTCTCGGCTTCTGTAACCACCGCTGTTGGGAAACTAATGCACCACGGAACGGAGCCTGGTGTGCGTCGTGTTCGTCCAGGGTGCTTAGGATTCCCGAGGGCCTCTGTTAGCTCGTCCTTCTCTCTGTCGGGAATGAACGTCCCTTCCTGCGCTGCCTTGATTGCTGCCTGAAGCTTCTTGATGGGTATTGCAAGTTGCTCGTCCGTCCAACGACACTCCCCTGTTTCTAGGTCCAAAGTTCCCCCAACCCCGAAGAACCAAGTCCTTGAACGATCTGGCCAGTGCAATGTCGCTGGTTGGACCCCTTTAGCAAGCAGGTCTTGCTCAGCTTTGTCCCACAACGGCAGGGCTTTGTAGTAGCCACATGACCCCGTGTGATGGTGATACAGCTTCTTTGCAGCATTTTTCTTATTTGTCAGTGACCTTTTCTTACCCTTCTCCGATTCCTTGTAGGCCACAAATGCGGGCTAGTGATCTCTTATCTTCTCATATTGACCGATGAATTCTGGAGTCTTTCCTTTGTCGACAAACTTTGAGTTCAACTCTTTCTTCCAGTTTCAGAATAGTTCTGCCATCTTCTTAAGAGCATACGCCTTGACCTTTGGCTCTATAACTGGGTTATTCGGCTCCTCCTCTGGCGGGAGGCTGAAATTTTTCATCAGCGAGGTCCAAAGATCATCTTTCTGTCTATCCTGGACATAAGATACTTCAGGGTCGTCCTTACTCTTATTCCATTGCATGATGCTAATCGGGACGTTGTCCCTAACAACAACTCTGCACTGATGTACAAATGCGTCCTTGGTCCACTTGGGAGCAATCGGTTGGCCATCTTTCGCCACTTCTGTGATCGTGAACCTTTCATCCTGGCGCAACCTTTTCTTCGGGCCTCATCTCCTTACGGAAGTTTGGCTCGATCCGGAGGGCTGAAAGAAGAAAGAAGCATTAATATATGTACATACCAAAACAATTAATGCATCAAGTCAGCACAGGCTTAATTAATATATATACCTCGCCGGACTTTGCAACAGCTCCCTCCTCCGTTCGGTCACCGGAGCCGTCATCATTATCTCCTTCCTCCGCCATTCGGTCATCGGAGCCGTCATGATCTCCTTCCTCCTCCATTGTTGGATTACCGGAGCCGTCATCCTCTCCTTCCTGACCATCGGTGTCGTTGAGAAACGATAAGGGATCAGCACCGGCGAGGATTATATCCCCCAACAACTATTCTTGTTCTAAGTCTCTTTCCATAGTTTCTGCAAATATTACAACATGGCAATATACAAACATGAGAGATGGATTAATTAGTGGCAAACATAGACCTAGCTAATCACAACAAGGAATCATATGCATATATGAGCAATGGATTAGTTGCGGACCACCTCTCTCTCATGCATGTCCGACATCCCCCCTCATGTCGAAGTTATCGGGGTTATACTTTCAGGAGAGGACACTTTGCAAAAAATAATCGCTATGCAGGAGATCAAACTATCCATGCATTCTACCCCATTGACCTATGCCGGCAACGATAGATCGACAACGACGCTCTTTCTTCTAGGGTTTGGGTGGCCTTGATAGTTGGTCGGGCGAGCGGACCGCCTCTCTCTCATGCATGTCGTCCGTCCCCCCTCATGTCGAAGTTATCGGGGAGGGGTAGATCGACAACGACGTCGCTCTTTCTTCTAGGGTTTGGGTGGCCTCGAGAGTTGGTCAGGCGAGTGGACCGGGAGTAAGTAACTTTTAACTCATTTTGAATATATGAACATTTTAACTTTTACGGGTAGGGGCGGGAGGGGGTAGATCGAGAACGCTCTTTTAACTCATTTTGAATATATGAACATTTTAACTTAGTAACTTAGTAACTTGGTAAATTTTAACTAATTTCTATGAACAAAAAAAATATTCTATGAACAAAAAAAACATCATATGATCATTTTCTATATATATACATCCATCCATCCATCCATGCATACATATGAACAAAAAAAACATCATATGATCATCTATGAACAAAAAAACATCATATGATCATCTATGAACAAAAAAAATCATCATATATATGAACAAAAAAAATTATGAAAAATCAGGACATATCATCATATACACATACATATCATCATATACACATACATATCATCTATATCATCATCATCATGAAAAATCATGAAAAAAAAGGACAGGGAGGAGGACAGGGAGGAAAGGGGGCGCCGGCCAGACCAAACGGGGAGGAGGGGCGGCGTCGTCGAGGCAAGCCGGGGGCGCGGGGCGGCGTCGGGGCAGGGGCACGGGGCGGCGTCATGGCGGGGCACGGGGCGGCGCGTCGGGGCAGGGCAGGGCGCGAGGCGGCGCGTCGACGGCAAGCTCGGGGCAGGGCAGGGTGAGGGCGTCGACGGCACGGGACAGCGCGTCGGGGCAGGGCAGGGCGAAGGCGTCGACGGCGAGCTCGGGCAGCCTGGCGGCGTCGATGTACTCGGCATCGTCGGGGGCAATTGCTAGATGAGAAGTGAAAAATTCCTAAGTGTTGTTTATATACACAAAGCATTGGTCCCGGTTGGTGCCACCAACCAGGACGAAAGGTAGGAATTGGTCCCGGTTGGTGCCACCAACCGGGATTGGTGGCACCAACCGGGACGAAAGGTAGGCATTGGTCCCGGTTGGTGCCACCAACCAGGACAAAAGGTAGGAATTGGTCCCGGTTGGTGCCACCAACCGGGACGAAAGGGTGGTGCTGCCGCGGCCAAAAGTTTAGTCCCACCTCGCTAGTTGAGAGGAGCTCGGAGTGGTTTATAAGCGCCGATGCCGCTGCCCTCTCGAGCTCCTCTCTAATGCAGGCCAAACTCACTCACTCTGCCTGTGGGCCTACTGGGCCTGCTGCGGGCCTGCGTCCTGGCCCAACTAGCGGTTGGGTTTCTAGTCGTATGCAGGCCGTGGTGGATCAGTAGGCGGCATTTTTTAATTTTTTTTCCAGTTTTTTTGTTTTGTTTTTTGCTTTATTTATTTTCTTTTGTTTCTACTTACAGCTAAATACTTAGAGTTTTTGAGTGATTCTCTTTGCTTTAGGTCACAAAAATTAGAAACTTTCTGTTAGTGCCATTAGTTTTCAAATTGTAATAGTTTAAATTTGAATTCTTTGAAATTTGTGCGAATCACTAGTTTGTGAATAACTTTACTTTAAAAATAGATTTTTGAGTGATTCTTTTTCCTGCTATTTAATATTAGTGTGTTTTATCATTATATTCAATTTGGTAATTTTTAGGTTATTTTAAATGGGTGTTTTAATCAAAAAACAGATTTTGTTAATCAAAAAGCTCTACAAATGAACTCTGAAAAGGTTGAAAGTTGGCATGGTATCATCATTTCACCCCACATAGCATGTGCTAAAAAGTTGAGAGGGTTACGGCAAAAACTGGATGCACTTCGTGTACAAAACGGACAATCTCTTTCGAAGTATCACAGTTTCGGACGAAAACTCATCTGTTACAAAGAGGTTTCCTTTTTTTGAACTTATTTGAACTCCAGACTTTTTGTGTGTTCAAAATGCACCATTCAAAGCCACATCATAAATTTTCAACCCTTTCTGACTTCATTTTGTATTTTTATGCATTTACTGATTTTTTTGAGCTAAATGACCCTGAAATTGAAAAGCACTACAAATGAACTCTGAAAAGGTTAAAAGTTGGCATGGTATCATCATTTCATCAACATAGCATGTGCTAAAAAGTTGAGAGGGTTACGGCAAAAACTGGATGCACTTCGTGTACAAAATGGACAATCTCTTTCGAAGTATCAGGGTTTCGGATGAAAACTCATCTGTTACAAAGGGATTTCATTTTTTTGAACTTATTTGAACTCCAGACTTTTTTTGTGTTCAAAATGCACTATTCAAAGCCACATCATAAATTTTCAACCCTTTCTGACTTCATTTGGTATTTTTCATGCATTTATTGGTTTTTTTGAGCTAAATGACCCTAAAATTGAAAAGCACTACAAATGAACTCTGAAAAGGTTCAAAGTTGGCATGGTATCATCATTTCACCCACATAGCATGTGCTAAGAAGTTAAGAGGGTTACAGCAAAAACTGGTTGTACTTCGTGTACAAAATGGACAATCTCTTTCGAAGTATTAGGGTTTCGGACAAAAACTCATCTGTTACAAAAGGCATTTCATTTCTTAACATGTAACTGCAATGATATTCTAGATCAAAGGCATCATCAGAATAGTTGTGGAGAGAAAGTCTTCACTTTTTCTTCGCGTGTGTCCCTTGCTTATTGCACCGTAACCATGGATAATCTTCATCGTTTAACAGGGTGCTTGGGTCAACCTTGACTTTGAAGAGAGGAATTTCATGAAACTTTTCATAATCTTCAGACATGTCTGTCTTGCCCACCACTCCCACGATGTCTCTTTTCCCTGAAAGAACGATGTGGCGCTTTGGCTCATCGTATGATGTATTCGCTTCCTTATCTTTTCTTTTTCTCGGTTTAGTAGACATGTCCTTCACATATAAAACCTGCGTCACATCATTGGCTAGGACGAATGGTTCGTCTGTGTACCCAAGATTGTTGAGATCCACTGTTGTCATTCCGTACTACGGGTCTACCTGTACCCCGCCTCCTGACAGATTGACCCATTTGCACCGAAACAAAGGGACCTTAAAATCATGTCCATAGTTAAGTTCCCATATGTCCACTCTGTAACCATAATATGTGTCCTTTCCCCTGTTGGTTGCTGCATCAAAGCGGACACCACTGTTTTGGTTGGTGCTCTTTTGATCTTGGGCGATCGTGTAAAATGTATTCCCATTTATCTCGTACCCTTTGTAAGTCAATACAGTCGAAGATGGTCCCCTGGCCAACGAGTATAGCTCATCTGCAACAGTGTTGTTACCCATGAGATGTGTTTGCAACCAACTGCCGAAAGTCCTGATGTGTTCACATGTAATCCAGTCGTCACACTGCTCCGGGTGTTTGGAGCGCAGACTATTCTTGTGTTCATTGACATACGGGGTCACCAAGGTAGAATTCTGTAGAACTGTGTAGTGTGCTTGAGACCAAGAATGCCCGTCCCTACATATTATTGAGTCCGCTCCTAGCGTGCCTTTTCCAGTCAGTCTCCCCTCATACCGCGATTGAGGGAGACCAATCTTCTTAAGGTCAGGAATGAAGTCAACACAAAACCCAATGACCTCCTCTATTTGATGTCCCGTGGAGATGCTTCCTTCTGGCCTAGCACGGTTATGAACATATTTCTTTAAGACTCCCATGAACCTCTCAAAGGGGAAAATATTGTGTAGAAATACAGGGCCCAGAATGGCAATCTCGTCGACTAGATGAACTAGGACGTGCGTTATGATATTGAAGAAGGATGGTGGGAACACCAGCTCGAAACTGACAAGACATTGCACCAAATCACTCCTTAACCTTGGTAGGATTTCTGGATCGATTACCTTCTGAGAGATTGCATTGAGGAATGCACATAGCTTCACAATGGCTAATCGAACGTTTTCTGGTAGAAGCCTCCTCAATGCAACCAGAAGCAGTTGCGTCATAATCATGTGGCAGTCATGAGACTTTAGGTTCTGGAACTTTTTCTCTGCCATATTTATTATTCCCTTTATATTCGACGAGAAGCCAGACGGGGCCTTCATACTGAGCAGGCATTCAAAGAAGATTTCCTTCTCTTCTTTGGTAAGAGCGTAGCTGGCAGGACCTTCATACTGCTTTGGAGGCATGCCGACTTTTTCGTGCACACGTTGCGAGTCCTCCCGTGCCTCCGGTGTAACTTTTGTCTTCCCATACACGCCCAAGAAGCCTAGCAGGTTCACGCAAAGATTCTTCGTCACGTGCATCACGTCGATTGAAGAGCGGACCTCTAGGTCTTTCCAATAGGATAGGTCCCAAAATATAGATTTCTTCTTCCACATGGGTGCGCGTCCCTCAGCGTCATTTGGAACAGATAGTCCGCCGGGACCCTTTCCAAAGATTACTTGTAAATCATTGACCATAGCAAGTATGTGATCACCAGTACGGACGGCGGGCTTCTTCCGGTGATCTGCCTCGCCTTTGAAATGCTTGCCTGTCACCGTACTCGGAGGTGCGTCTGTCACCGTACATCCATTGCCGGTTCATCTGCGTGCATTATATATAATTAAGTGTGTCAATTATTACTGAAAAAAATAAATACATAAAGTTCATACATAGTTGTCATTGAACAACATATAGCTCTCTAGAGCATCTAATTAAAACATACATTGAAACTATGTAAACCATTTCAATGCAACAACAAATGCGATCATAATCGCAACTAAGGTAACAATTGATCCAACGGCATAATGATACCAAGCCTCAGTATGAATGGCATATTTTTTAATCTTTCTAATCTTCAAGCGCATTTTATCCATCTTGATCTTGTGATCATCAACGACATCCGCAACATGCAACTCCAATTCCGTCTTCTCCTCCTCAATTCTTTTCAATTTTTTCTTCAAGTAATCGTTTTCCTTTTCAACTAAATTTAACCTCTCGACAAGAGGGTCGGTTGGAATTTCCGGTTCAGATACCTCCTAGATAAAAACATCTATGTCACGTTGGTCGGCATAATTGTCATAAACACTAAATGAAACAAATAGTTGTAAAAGATAATATACCACATCCGAATCATAGACAGGACGAGGGCCGACAGGGGCGAATACCAAAACCATCGCACTATATCATAACAAACAATAATAAAATTAAGAACATTATAAAAGTATCTATCTAAATCATACAAGTAAGAATTTTTTTCTTTTAGAAAGAAGATAAGAAGAAGAGGCTCACCACGGTGGTGCCGGCGACGAGATTGGCGCGGGCGATCGATGGCGGTGAGGACGGGGACGGGACAGGACGGACCGGCAAACCGAGACAAATCTTGAGGAAAATGAAGCTTGGATAAGGAGCTTCGAGAGGAGAAAGCTTAAGTGTGGCTCGGGCATTTCATCGAACACCTCATGTGCATAGGAGGTGAGCTAGAGCAACACACACCTCTCCCACGGCCGGCCAAAAAAATAGAGCAGTGGCTCTGTTCGCGGGCAGGGGCGGGGGTATATATAGGGATATCTTTAATCCCGGTTGGTGGCTAAAACCGGGACTAAAGGACAACATTTGGTCCTGGTTCCAGCCACCAACCGGGACTAAAGTTGCTGGGCCAGGAGCGAGGCCCATTGGTCCCGGTTCGTGTCTGGAACCGGGACCAAAGGGGTCAGACGAACCAGGACCAATGGCCCCCGAGGCCCGGCCAGCGCCCTGGCCTCACGAACCGGGACTGATGCACCCTTTGGTCCCGATTCGTGAGTGAACCGGGATTAATGCCCTTACCCAGGCCTCAACCAAAGCCCTGTTTTCTACTAGTGTCTGTAAAAACAACAGTAAACGTAGAAAGTTCAGTTTTGCTATATACGATTGGTAATGCCGATGTGTTCCTTTGTGGTTTAGATTCCGGCAGTAAACTATGCAAACAATTTAGAAGTACTCAAGTCCAACTTGCAAACCAGTAGCAGTCCTATAGTGCAACATGCATCAAATTCAAAAAAATAGCAAACCTGACTTGAAGCAAATTCGCATCTGGTTGTTTATTTCGTAGCTCATCGTTTCTAATATAAAGCCAATGCTTCTATTCTAATCTAGTTGTTTATTTTGTAGCTCACTTTTTCTAATATAATGTTAAAAGTCCACTAGATGAAAAATTCTCTGTGTTAGCGATCAGTACTAGTGCTCATCAGTACGGCAAGCAGCAGTACTGATCAGTATGACTTACACAAATACTAGTACTGATTAGTACTTTCTTAATGTTAAAGATGAGCAGTAAAAGATACAAGTTGCAGTTCCAGGGCAACCTGTCTCAGATCCTTTTCAGGTTCAGGTAATAAATGTTTGGTATTCTTATATACTTGCATCAGTTCAGACTCGCGGATACAATAAGTTGAGGGAAAACCCATACAAAAGTTCAAAGTTGAGAAACAGGGGTTCTTTCTTTGAATGTTTGCTAGTGTATGCAGATTGGGTTTGCATGCATTTCATAGTTGGATGGCTACTGATCTCTATAAAACCTTGGAAGCAGTGCTTGCATTACTAGTCCAACCATACTAGGTAAAACTGAATGTACCTAGCCAGTTCAATAACATCATCTCCTTGTGCAAAAAAGTAGTTAAAAAAGTCGAACTGACATCTGCTTCAGAATGTCGCACAAAAAATATTTATCTGTATTTGTCTTTTACATGTTGAATTATTTGAAGTAAAACAAAAATAGCTCACTTTTGTGACTTTCATCATTTGAAAATCTACATGCCTCATGTTCGAACTTTCAATTTGTTTAAAACTAAACTGATGGTGCTCTTGTTTCAAGGCCGGGGGAGAAGGCAGAACCTCTGGGTGCATGATGGAAAAAATTGCAAGTTCTTGTTTAGATGTTCAGGATACCCTTCTCTCATTTCATTTATGTTCAGGATAGCAGGTGCATGATGGAAAATTGTGTACCATGTAGTTCTTGTTTAGATGTCGTGCAAGTTCAAAAATTGTCGATTTTGCCACTGGAGAGAACCCGTTGGTTGCATTGTTTTTCCAGTGTGACGTCCCTTGGTATGTTTGGAGTACTGTTATTGTTGCTCTGCATGCGAATGAATTAGCTTGTCCTGCTAATATGAGGATGTTTGTGCCTGAGTCTTGAATTTTAAGAGGTCAGGGAAGATGAATAATTTCTGTCATATGAAAGGACAAAAAGGTTTGAATTAAAATATTGATCAGTACGAGTTAAAAATGATGATAAGTTCGGAATAAAAAGAAATGGTCAGTTTGAATTAAAAAAGAAACACACATAGAAATTCAAATTGTAAAAGTTCAAACAAAAAAGAAACCCCACGGAAATTCAAATGGTAAATGTACAAGTCGTAAAATGAGAGAAGTCCAGAACATCATTGCAAAAAAATGTTGAGTTAAAAGAAAACATGCAAAACATTTTCTTTTTGAAAAAAATAGCATTCAGTTCAACGATATAAACCATGCAAGCTCGGGGACGATAATATAGTAAACCGTTGAAAAGTTACGAGCAAAACTCTAACGAAAAAACATAGTAAAGTCGAGTCTGTGAAAGCACACGTTCAGCACAAACCCATACGGAGATCAGTTCAAGTACTATGTTTCCAAAACAGAAAAAATAGCACAACCGGTATCACCGTATTCAAAACTACTCTGTGAAAAATACCTCAGTACAAACATAGACATAGATCAGTACGAGTACTCTATTTTTTAGACAGGAAAAAACAACACGATGGGTTTCACCTTATTCAAAATTACTCTTAAACGGTTGCGAAGTAGAGAAAACGTTCAACATGACTAAGTTTCGCATTTTCGATAGCTATCCAACGGTATATTATTTGCCCCATTTCGACAAACTTTTAAAAAATATTGCGTTCAAAATCAAATTTGACTGTATTTGAATTCGAGTTTAAACCGAAAGGAATTAAAAGAACATTTCTATACGAAAAAGTTGCGCATTTTCCATAGCTTTCCAACGCCGTACCATTTGCGTCAATCCGACAAACCGTTTGCAAACAAAGCGAAAATACGTTTCGCCTAGAATTTCACCGTTTTCCAAATTACTTTTAAATCGTATAGAATTTGAAAAAACATTAGATATATGGAAGAAGCGGATTTTTCATCAGCTTTCCAACGCCATCTTATTTTCTCAATTCCGACAAACCGTTTGAAAATTAAGTCCAAAATACGATTTGCGTTTTCAAAACTGCTCTTAAACCATAATTTTTTTGCAAAAACAAATTATATGATTGTAATGTAGATGTCAAGTGCTTTCCAATGATATATTACATGCCCCGTTTCGACAAAAAAAATTGAACTAAAGAAGACGATTTTCAACGAAAAATGAAAGCATCAGTTCAACCGTTCGAATTCATCAGTTCAACCGCTCGAATTCATCAGTTCAAGTAGGGTAATAGAATAATATTCTGTTACGCGAAACAGAATAGCCCAGATGTGTGTGTGTGTGTGTGTGTGTGTGTGTGTGTGTGTGTGTGTGTGTGTGTATAGCATTTATTTGCTTCAACTCAAATAAGTAGTGAGTTAATTCAAAGACCTAAAATGTCCTAGAAAAATATGCATCATCTCTGGTAGAGGTTTCCATCTTTTTCCATAAATCATGAACATTTTTAAAGGCCATTTTGGGTTCATTGAAAAGATTTGAATTTGAACCTCGTGGAATTTCATTTGATGCTAGGGTTTGATCATCCCCATTTCATGTTTCCTTTGAATTTAACATGATGCATGGATGATTATGCAAGTAATTACAAACATTATTCTAGGGCTGTGACACTAAGGATATTAAAGTCCCCTCCAATAAGCATTGGATGTGGGTTATCCTTAGTCAGGTTCACCAATTCCCGAAGGAAAGTGGATTTATGCTCATCATGGGCAACCCCATAGACTGCGACCAGGCTCCATGTAAAATTATCAGCTCTGTTTCGGAGGTGGAATTTCATGTGAAAGTCACCAGTCGAAAAGGCTAACAAGTCCATGTTTGCGGTTTGTATCCCAAGTAAGATTCCTCTAAACCTTCCACGTGCTGGTAGACTATGCCATGTGAAGTCGAAACCACCTAATAAGTGGTCTAGGACGTGTGCACGGAAGTCATATTTACCATCCTCAGAAATTGCCACGAAAGCCAACCCATGTTCTCGCACACAATCACTGACGTGTTTATGTTTAGCCAAGTCTGAAAGACCTCTACTATTCCAAAACATGCCTCTCATGTGGAAACTCGAGTGGACTTCTTCGCCTTCTTGGGCGGTTTTTTTCTTTCTTTTTTGAGGAATGGGATTTAGATTTACGCGAAGGCGCTGTGAAGTCACAAAACATTGACCCGGGTCTTGCATTATCCAATCCTACCTCATTAAGCACTCCAACCAAGTGGGAGAGAAACAGACCATCATATGTGGCATTCGTCTCCTCCTCCTCGGTATCGGTGTAAGGTAGGGTGCCCAAACACTTAGGAGAAACCTTTAATCGGTCGATCTCCATGCGTTTTAGCGCTCCCACCGAAACATGCACATCATTATCATTCTTTCCAATTGCAATTCCAACATTATTTAAATAAGATGAAATGCGAGAACCAGAAAAGGAAAGGAATGATTTATTGCAGGATGTACCTATTGGCGAGTCGAGGTTACGCTCCACATGGCGCCGCATTGCCTTGGAGAGGGAATTCTCATCTATGGCTGATGACCCATCAGCAGAGGAGACGTGACGACCGCTACGACGGATGAGAGTAGTTGTTGTAGTAGAAATACTCGTCCTCGGTGGCGCCGGAGTAGACTGGGGCGACCCCAAAGGAGCAATAACTCCTGCCAATACAATATTAGGTGTACCAGATGGAACCACAACAGCCGTAACAAGTCGAGGTGCAGTTTGCTGGAGCGAGGTCGCTAACTGTGATGATCAAACCTTTAAAGTTCAGAATATGCTCCACTTCCATCTCCATTTCCTTCAGGATTTGATCATCGTCATCAACTCGGCTTGTTTGATGAATCGCTGAACTCTTTTTGAATAAATTCATCAACCTCCTAGTCTGTATACTCCTCATCATATGAGACCGACGAATCCATCGTTTTTCCTATAGAAGAATCTGGCGTTGTGTTTAATGTCAACCCGCTCGTGAACCATGTGTGGCCAGAGTAGATTTCTCGGCACACGCATGGGTTTAATGAAGACGTTTGAATGCAGCGAGGAGGCGTTTTCAGTCAGGCATGCAACGGGCGATGCCCTCGGCCGATGCACCACTTCAATGGTGGAGTCGGTGGGAGGCCGCTTCCGCTCTGGCCGGCTTCAATGTGGAGCGGCCGCTCTACATCGGCATGAATGCGGGCAGCGGCTGTTGTCCGGACGCCCGCAAAGGCCCCCCATTTGTCTTCGGTTTAAGAGAGAAAGTGGATTCGGACCGTCGAGCGAACCGATACAGACCCGTGTTGGATGACACAACACGTCGGGACCGCACGGTCCAGACGGTTGCGGATCGGTTTAAGGGTTGGCATTGGAGATGCCCTTAGCACAATACTTCTCGGCACACATCTAGGGATATCTGGTAACTCATTGTACACCATTTGTCATTGTCATCTGTAGTGTCAGACTTAACAATAGACCATCTTACCAGCCAATGTACATGCTCCTCTTTGTTGCAAGCGAACGTGTATGTACATGTGTATTTTTTACCGCGAAAGTATGTACCTACAATTGCATGCATACGTAACTTTTCTCAGTGGCCAAAAAGAAAGATGTTTCGCTTTCGAAAAGTTGCATCACCAGAAAGATGTTTCGTTTTTGAAAGATTTTCCATTTTTGAGAAGCTGCATCAGCAGTAGGTTAATTCATCCCGGCTTTTCCCTCGTCCTTTTTCTTGATCGACTGGTGGCGAAATGTCCAAAGGAGCAAACCGAATAGTACTACTAGGTGCAGTTTCGCGGCAGGGAACGACGCCGGCGAAAGCACCGAGCCGCTCGCGGAGTATGCCGGATTGCCAACCGACGCTGCCGGGTTGCCCGAAAACTGGCAGCGGCGGCTGAGATAGATTTCTCTATCTCTACTAAAAAAACGCGTTGCGTTTCTTTTCCTGCCGCCTGCCGATCCTTCGTCCATCTCCCCCGTCCCACCAAACGCACGAAAAAATAACGCCACAAAGTCTACGCCCGTTCCGCTCGTTTGCTCCCAGGCCAACTCCAACGCGCGACCCATCCTGTTCGCCCGCGTCCGTTTGGAGATACACAGGCAAAGCAGGCCTCCCAACGCGCGGCCGCAAATGGACCTTCGTCCGTTTTCTGTTCGCTTTTGACTCATTCACGGCCCAAGTTTGGGACGAGTTTACGGCCGAACGGACACACGCGGACGCAAGGCGCGTGCCCTTATCTTGCCCTGGCCCGCCCGTCCGGGAGACAGACCCCCCTTTTCTCTTCTTCTACCTCCCTCCGCGCCCCGACATTGCCGCCGCCACCACCATCCCCGGCCGCATCGTCTTCCACCAGGGCCATCTCAACCACCACCGCACCATGCCATAGCTGCCTCCGCACCGGCCTTCCGGAAAGCATTCGGCCAGCGTTCTCCTTGTTGCCGATGAGAGACAATCTACGGTCGTCGGAGTCGCCGTCGTCCCCTACCTCTTCCGGCCGGCCGTTCGTTGACGCAGGGCGCCCTCCAGCACCACCGGCCGTTCGTTATACTTGAAATTATGGCTTCACAAGATATCTGGTTATGGCATTCTTCCTTCGGCACGGCTGGTTCTCAGAATGATATTAGTGTTCTTCAACGGTCTCCGGTGTTTGCAAGGTTTGCGGAAGGGCACTCCCCGGAGGTCAACTTTGAGGTCAATGGCCACCATTACAACAAGGGATATTATCTAGCTGATGGCATCTATCCTCAGTGGTCCATTCTTGTGAAGACCATACCCAATCCGCAAGGAAAGAAGAGACAGAGGTTTGTCCAAATGCAAGAGAGTACTAGGAAGGATATGGAGCGTGCTTTCGGTGTGCTTCAATATCGGTGGGGTATCGTTCATAACCCTGCATTGACATGGAGCACGAAGAAGCTTTGGGAGGTGATGACTGCTTGTGTGATCATGCACAACATGATCATGAAGGATGAGCGCGATGATAGCATCAACGACCAAGGGTTTGATTTCCAGGATGAAAATATTGAGCCTGAGCATGCACCTCCTGCAATCTTTGAACAGTTTGTCGAGTTTCATCGGGAATTACGTGATTGGCATACTCATGTCCAGCTCTAGGATGACTTGGTTGAGCACGTGTGAACTCACATTAACAATCAGTAGATCTATGAGTTTAATTTCTTGTCATGCAAATAAATTTTGATTGGGTTGTAAGACTATTTGATATTGTTTTTTTGTCATGCAAACAAATTTCGATTGAGTTGTCAGACTATTTCGAAGCTATGTTTGATTTGAACCATTTCATATGCATCATTTTAATTTTTAGTGTGCTGGTGAACGGACAGGATGCGGCCGCGTGTTGGACGCACGGTTGTCGCATCCACAAATCCGGACGGACACGACTTAATTGCCACTCCCAAACGGAAAAGTAGACGAAACATATGTCCGTTTGGGATGGCGTGTTGGAGTTGGCGTGAGCCCCCACTACTCCGTCTGCTCCCCCACCCGCTTCGTTCTGGAGCTGCCAGCGGTCAGCCGCATTGTTTCCTCCCCACCCGCCTCGAACCCAACGCCCCGCCCCGCCCCGGAGGAAAGGCGGTGACCGACGATGGCGGAGGCATCGCTGATGGCGTCGAGGACGGCCCGTGACAGCTCCAGAACCACCAACACACGACACCTCGTAGCTGCTGTCTCCCAAGTGATAGGTGAGCTCTCGTGATCCCACCCTACTCCCTCCCCTCCCCTACCCTGAATTCCTCAACCCCCTACCGTCTCGATCCCGTCCACGATCTGACCGATTGGCAATGGAGGTTCGGGGATCCTTCCTCTCAGCACCCACTATTGGAGGAATCTGCGGCGCGCCACGCGGATCGATCCTGGACGAGATTACGGGATGTTTCGACATGTGGCTAAGATCCCCCGCTCTCTACTGCCTTCGGAAAGAGATGCCTTCTGAATGGCCCATGATTTGTAGTCTGTTCTTGATATCTGGCAGCACCTTTCTGTTCAAATGGTTTGTAGCCTGTGTATCTGCTGTTTAGGAATGATGAAGCTCACTTTGGTTGTCCCCTAAATAATACTCCTAAACAGTGAGTAACAATTACAGTGAGTTACCTTTTGTGTTCAACAGGCACAGCTGCACATGAATAATTGGGGCTGCAGTTTGAAACTAGAGGAAAGTAGAACATGCGTAAGTAGTCAAACGAGCCATCCAGCATTCCAGCGGAGATAGCTCAATCCAGTAGCAGCAGTGGAAGAGAGAAAATTTAGTTCAAGAATAATTAGCCAGTATTCAAATTCTGAACTGTATGTTAACTGAAAGTCTGAAACTGTATGTTAAAATACGTGTTGATCTACTCTGTTAGTCCTGCTACTATAAACATTCAGGTCTTTCTTGAGAATAGTATTATTACATATCCCACTGTTAACTATGATATATACATTCAGTGTTAACTATGGCATTGTTTGTTCGTGATGTACGTGAAATTTTTGCATGTGCATACGTCTTATAAGTTTCAGTTTTCACGAGTAATAAAACAATCTTTGTTCTTACTCATGGTTGCAGATACAGAATCACGTTTTTCTCGATGCAGACTGTTCATTACAAGGCCCATACTATAGTAGGATGCCAGGCTTCAGTAGCAGCAAATAAAAGATCGGTAAGAGATTTATGTCTCCTGATGATGCTCATTTCATTGGGCTCTGTATACGTCCATGGTCCCCTAACTTCCTCTTTAATGTACTATATTTTAGGTGCCTCCTACTGGTAAAGGTACCTTGTTATCAGGCCACTTTTAATTGGAAAGGCTATTCTTGGTCTTGCACCTGCTCCTGAGTACACCTTTATTATTTATGTCTCCCCTATTGGAAATTATTTCAAGGTTTGTACTGAACTTTTCAGTTCAACACACACACACACCAGATCACAAGTGGTGTTTTTATCTTCTTGGCGATATAGTATGGATGAATGGTAAAAATGCTACAAGCATACTTGCATAAGAACAGGCTCATCTCCATGATCTATCTACTAGTATCTAGAATAGTTGGTTT
This sequence comes from Thinopyrum elongatum, assembly GCA_011799875.1. Lineage (NCBI taxonomy): Eukaryota > Viridiplantae > Streptophyta > Magnoliopsida > Poales > Poaceae > Thinopyrum > Thinopyrum elongatum. The sequence continues at coordinate 102,790,767 of CM022303.1, read as the reverse complement.
TTTAATGCTGAACCCAACCAGAATATTGATTAAGTTTGTTAACTTTATTCTATAGGAAGGCTTAGCTCCTATTAGTTTGATACTTTGATTATTGAAGATAACTTTCACTATGCATCGGTGTACAACTTGCCCCTTCTTCGACAAACTAAGCAAGTAAAATACGGATGATAAGCTACCAACAATCTTTGGTTCAGTATCCAAATTTCCCAAGCCATGTGAGCGATGGCTGCTTCTTGTGCATATACTTTGTGCTACTGCATCCTATGCTCACAAAGGTGGAAGCTGAGCTTCCTTCTGTTTGCAGGTGATTTGCCTTTCAGTGTTGGACATGGTCTGTGATGTTTGGGACACTTGCATTGCTGCTGCTTGATCCTATGCAGAGGTACGCAAAATTGTACCTATCCAGAGGTTTGACGTCAAATTTTTACCTATCCAGAGGTTCAACGCCAAATTGTACTTCACGGCTCAGAATCTTCAGTATTGGAGCACTTGGAAGGCAGGTGAGCTGATGAGCAGATCCATTGGGTCGAGGCCCTCGGCACTATGTTGGATCAACACGAAGATGGGATGACGTGGAGCGGTGTTGCTGATGGACGCATAGGCTTAGTTTGTTTTGCCAGTGTGACAATAATAAGAGTTGTCATGTAAATGCATTTGCCATGGCATGAGGCAGAGAAGAAGCATCAGCAGCATTGTTTTGTATTTCAATTTTCAACTTTCCTGTAAAACAGATGTCCTACGCTACCTGTTGAATTGCACTTCAAGAACAGTGCAGCCACTTTGGATGTTTGGATGCAAATGTTTGGAATTTAGGATGCTTTCTAAGTATTTCAGAAACAAACAATACGACTTGCATGGATTGGAAAACATATTTTGTTTGTATTTCTTGTCTTATAGACCAGCTAGCTAGCAACTAGCTTTTTGGACTACATTTGCTATCTACTATGCGCCCATAACAATCAACGCACCATGCTGAATTTTACTCCGGTTAGCTTTGACGTGAGAACATGATGTATGGTAAGTTGATCGCGGTTACTTGCTCATTTGAAGATCTGACATGTGGATGATGCCATGCTTGTTCCTTCAATCTAGATGCCTCCCTAGCACTTCAGGTAAAAGAGAAGTCACAACATTGTGAGATCAAACTGATTAGTTGATGAAATTACTAAAAACGTTGCTCTTGTAAGACAGTTCCATGATGTCAAGTTTGAGCTTCAATGAAGTACTACTGGACGGATGAAGCTCCTTATGCTGACCACCTTGAAATGGAAAATGCAGGCCATGACTCCGTTTACTCTCATCCCCTGCGTTCTGGACAAGTTTGGTGATGGGGGCCGCGAGTTACGTATTAGCCACGTGGTGCACCGATATCATAGTTTCTACTCTCAAATGAGTCATTTACTTGAATGGTCACCCGTGGGCCGTGGCAACTTACGGGCATTCACCTAGTCCGCCCTAAACGAACGGAGGGCACGCTGTACTCGCGCACATTCTCCTACGTGTTATCCTACGCACAGTCCCTGCCAACCCCGATGAATCGACGCCTTTTGTTTTTTGAGTCGATCGACGCCTCCTCTTATCCAGTTGCAGTGGAGTGGACTGCACGTGAGATGGTTTTAATATGACCAACGAGGCGGCGCCACCTGTGCTCTGCCGCACGCCGACCAACCAGCCAGCCCGCCCGCCGGTATGGCTACCTCGCCTGAACCACCGCCCAAAACCACGGTCTCGCTTCCCTTCCCACCGTATCAAATCGTCTTCTTGCGCGCACGCTGGTTGCCGGTTTCCTGCAACCTATATAAATCCGGCGGGAGCACATTTCCTACCCATCTCAGACCTCACTTACTCAACACCGTCACACTGCTGCCGATTCTTCACTGCTAGTACTACCAGTTCCCTTCCTTGGGATCTCGTGCCACCAGTCTCTCGCCGGCGAAGATGTCTACGGTGACCTGCGCCGACCTCGACCAGAGGCTCGCCGCCGCCAAGCGCTGCTCCAAAGGTAACCAAAACGATATCATGTCGCGCCGGTCCTCAAGGGCACATTGCAGCTTTCTGTACTGTCTCTGCTGAAGCTTGATCGTAACTAAAATGTCTCTGTTGATCCGGAACTGCAGAGGCTGCCATGGCCGGAGCCAAGGCCGCGGCCGTCGCTGCCGCAGTCCCCACCGTAAGTACACGTTTCTCACCCGGCACCGCTATCTTGCAAGCATACAACAATCATGCATCACACTGTGTTCTTCTTCCGTGCCTTTCTCTGCAGCTGGCGAGCGTGAGGATGCTGCCGTGGGCCAAGGCGCACCTGAACCCCACCGGGCAGGCGCTCATCATCTCCACCGTCGCCGGGATGGCCTACTTCATCGTCGCCGACAAGACCATCCTCTCCATGGCAAGGAAGCACTCCTTCGACGACGCCCCACCGCACCTCAAGAACACCTCCTTCCACTGATTATTAGACTATAATAGATCCATCATTAGTGCGCAATAAGCTGTGTGCGCCAGCCCGTACGTGTCTGCTGAAAGATCGTATAATGTTCAGCACTTAGCCGGGATCAGGCGAGGCTTGCAGACAGTGAGTGGTGTGGTGTACTGCTCTTCTCTGCATGCAATTAGCACTTATCTGATCAAGTAATCAGCATGTGTCCAGCCAGTAATCTTGAATTAACAAGGGAAAAAGTATATTTTCCATCCCTCAATTCTTTCAGAAGTATAGAAATGGTCCCTTAACTTCAAAACCGGCAAATCTTAGTCCTTCAACTTCTCATACCGGATAAGTTTAGTCGCTTTGCTCACATGAAGTGGTTTTTGATAGGTCTTCGTCTACCTGGCAACATTTACTCTCCTTTCATCTTGTCACTGTTGTAGACATTTCGTCAAGCACATGGCATGCATGTCCGCGCTCCTAGCGGCATGCCTCTGTCCCAAGGTCGAGGACTCAGAGCTGTCGGTGGCGAGCAGGTAGGTGAGCGAGCGAACGATGTGCAGGAGGTGGTGACAAGGATCGTCTTCGTGTACTGAGGAGCGGGCGCGTCGGGCGGCAGGGATCGAGCAGCAGCGGCATATAGTGTCGAACTCGCCCTCATGGTCCCCGTACCGGAGCTAGGCGGTGAGCAGGACGCAATGATGCAGGTTGCCGGCATCGATGCTTGCGGTACGGAGCGCTCGTCGCAGCGGGTGTACTCCACCTTCTGGCCGAGCTCAGCCTCCACGAAGCGGCCAACATCATGGGAGCTCGCGCTTAGGCTGTAGGAAGGCGGTGACACCTGTCGCTCAGCCCCCGGGAGTGTTGGTCCTGCGCGCCATGGAACGCTTCAGCGGTGCAGTCCATGCTGCCCGCCCCAAACTGGTTGTGCTGCCCGAGGAAGGAGCCCACGACGAGGTTGAGGACGAGGCACATTACTTACCTTGCGGCGACGGCGATGTCGCGCTGCTGATCTGGTCCTGTGTGTGGTCCCCCTCCGTGTCCATTGGCCTGCACAGGAGAATGAAGAGCGGCCTTTTGGTGGATGGCCGGAGAAAGACGGAGGTGCGCCATCGTGTCTAACGCCGGCACCTCGCAGTTGGCTGGACAAAGACTCAGTCACCACGCGTGCATGCAGGGTGCAACCGCATCGCGCTCTGCACATCTCAGGTCGTACCTCCGCGCACGTCCAGCACAACGTGCCTCCTCGATAGGCTTTTTTTTAGATACGCAGATGAGCTGATCCATTCGTTGGTACTCGTATATACCGTAACTTCACTGATGTGATTAATACAAACAGGGTTACGCAATTCAACTCGCTCCGGAAAATCACGCAACATTACGTTAAAGTTTTCGGAGGTCTAGTATTATTGTCCAGCAAGTCCAGCCGGTCCCTGCGTGCGGCGGCGCGGAGCGCATGGCACTCGGTCCATTGCCATTTGCCAGCTGTCGGGATGGCGTGAGATAGAAGAGGGAGATGAGATGGACAATGATGTGGCATGGTCAATGGTCAAAACCATGCCAGGTCAGCAGAAAACCACCCAAATCAATTCAAGGGATGAAAAATATCCGGTTTCAACAATCGAGGGACTAAGATTTGCCGGTTTCGGAGTTGAGGGACCATTTCTATACTTTCGAATAAGTTAAGGGATGAAAAATATATTTTTCCCAATTATAATAATAACTTGCGTTTGTCCAACTTAGGTTCACCTACCATCACCCATCTTGCATTTTCTTGTTTGTGGTTATCATTTGACATGTGGAAGTGTCAGAGCATGCAGAGGACCGAAAATTACTCTGCATTCTTTGACCCCCTAATCCCCTCCCCTGTTTTGCGATTAATAGATCGCGTGGTAAATATGGAAAGTTTTTAAAGAAAAAAGGAAAATAATCCTCAGAGCACACGGCATCCTGTATATCTAAGAAGTTCATCCCCACTATCTATCTATCTTTACATGCAAGCTATTCACCTCACCACATATGTCCCACATGCAACCTCACCTTAGAAAAAAAAATCAACAAATTGTGCAACATGCTTTTATTTTTATTTATTAGTACGCATCCATGCCACATCGTTTGCTCTCCGTCTTCTATACCTGACGAGGTAGTCAAAGAGTCAAAGAGCACAGACGCATCTAACAAGGCTGTTCTGATCTCCACATCTTATCCTCGTATTCTTAATGGATAAATCGAGCTCCGGAGGGTGTCCACGACCTCATCGCCACACCAGGATGGAGCTCGAGCCGCGCCACGACACGGCGTTTGGACGACGGCGCCCCGCGGCGCGGCGTCGGCACCCACATCGTCTCGCTGGTGCCCTGCCTCGGCTGAGGAAGAAGAGTGGCTCTTCAGAGGTGGGCTCTGCTTGCTACCATATACCAGGGAATGCTTCATGCTTTTTAAATATTCAGAGTTGTTGCCTGACACTATATGTGCATCGTTCCTTGGGGGTTTTCTGGGAAGAACAGATTCGATCAGAGCCCATGAAACAATGTTCAGTGGAAGATGATTTTGTGCAGTACAGCTGTATGGCAGGTTCAGTGCAAGATGATTTTCTACTCTAAGGTGAGCAGATTCAATCAGAGTCCATGGAGCAAAGTTCAGTGCAAGATGATTTTCTATCAAGCTAAATGTTCTCTGCCAGCCAATGTTCTTAATTTCTACAGATGATGACCCGAGGCAATGCACTTTTGCTGAGAGCCCACATGGCCAAAAATATGAACGAGCTGAATCTCATAAGGTGCAAACACATCCCAAAGCACCCTGGTTTGTGACTGGCAAGACCTCCCAGGCGAAGAGGTAAGCATTCTGCCTTTTTTCACTTGGTGCCAATCCTTTTATGCCACTTCCTACCTTGGTTGGTAACCAACCATGTGATGTACTAGCATCTAATTTTACCATGATGTGGATAGGGGAAGCTATGCATGGGGCAAACTATGGAGTTGATTCCTTGATGCCTTCCCAACACAGCCAAGAGTCACAATGAATGCAAATGTCCACAAGGCAAGCTAGACTAGGAGCCCCATCACTAGTTGTCAAGTGTACCAAGCTACTACAATGGTCATATTCATTTTTAGTTTTCATTATTTGTTGAGGTCTTAATAACTATGTAGGTATGAAGATTGATTTATTCATATGAGATTACTTATGTCACATCACTATATTTAGTAGAAAACTTGATCGCATCATTCACCTTTTGTTGTTTTCATAATTATAATCCAAGTATTGTGTCCACTAGAATTTTTTAATCTTAAGATCATATATCTAACAAAGTTACTTAATTTGTTTATTATCAGTGTGTAGCACTAAGAGTTCCCGCAACAACGTGCGGGGTATCATCTAGTAGTAAAAAATGCTTAAACCCATACACCACATATGCCATGCTCCATGAATTTAAATTTCATGGTTTTTCCATTGATACAAAAAAGAAAAATAAGATGACATGTTCCATACCATAAACTCGTTTCAAAGGATGCCATGGAAAAAAATACATCTAGTGTAACCATGGCAAAAAACTTTGGAGTGCATATGACGAAAAGCACAAAACAAAAGTTGTCATCATAGCAACATACGCTTTAGTTGGCATGGCAACACATCTATAGAACATAACAAAAGGTACATAAGATTGTAGTTGCCATGTTAACAGAAGTACATAAGATTTTAGATGCCATATTCATATAAAGAATGAACAGTGCAAGCACAAGTATGAAGAAAAGAAATTGCCATGGCAATTCATATAAAAATGTCAATGCATTTTATTTAAATTTGCCATGTTTTGTATGAGAGAAAATGCCGTGTGTTTGTCATATGCACTCCAAAGATTTAGTTGCCATGCATTACACTCTTACATTACACTAGAATTGAATGTGAGACTTGGTATGAGAAAAATGCCATGTATGTATTCATATTTTGAAGAGAATAGTTTGCCATCATATGTTTACACAAAATTTTGCCAACCTTGTATATGAAGTTGAACATTCAGACTTCAGGGAAACTAAAAATGTCATGGCAAAAAATTGAAGACATGCCGATTGACATGCTCCATAAACTACATTTTCCATGGTGAATGAACATAAATTGCCATGGTCCTATAAAAACGTATTTGTTTTGCAATGTTTGCGAACAATGAAATTTGTCCATGATGTACAACAGATTGCCATGCTATTTTGAAAAGAGAAGAGTGTGCCATCCTAAGTTACACAAATTTAGCAACATGGTATATGAATCCGAACAAACAGAATTCGCGAAAACTAAATTTGCCATGGCAATAAAATTGGAAACATGCCAATTTGTTTTTCAACATGGTATATGAATCTGATCAAATGGGAAACTAACATTTACCATGGTTTTGGGTAAATCATGTTCATATTTTGCCATGAGATAAGGAAACCCTCGAATTTTTTTGCCATGTGAACAAACAAAAGACTCTAAGTTTGATTGCACTTTAACATTGACAGAGTTATCACTGAAAATTGATGTGCATTCCTGGCATGGCGTGGCAATTTGAAGCAGACACTGAAAAATTATGTAGGTTTGAGTGGATGTGCTACCTGCAGGGGATGGATCCAGCACCGTTGTCTTGAGCAGTGTGGCCCCGTAGTGGTTGACCTCAAGCACCCCGGCGGGAGGTAAAAACGAACAGAGGGAGTAAAAGAAAACCACTTGGGATTCTTTTCTTTTTTTTTTTGCGTGAAAAATACCACTTTGAATGATCTCATCAAGTTAACCAAACTCTGATTTGCATCAAATAAACTTTTGAAGTCGTGACGGGTGACGGCGTAACCAGCTCATGCGCCCACACCAAACAACTTTATTAATTTTGTCTCAGATTTTTCTCTTGGCTTGGACTTGGATGCTAAGTACAGAGAATAGGCGGAGGTAAAACTATATATACAATGATAAATTTAAGTTTCGGTGTATTATGTATTATTCCGATGGAAATTTGGAAAATGTTGTGCGCCGTCCACAGAAACTGCATAGAAGCCATCTTTGTTGTGGTATGATGGGGAAGTCCTTAATCCTCTTCCCAGTGTCCACTATTCCGTGTCAAGAAGTTGTCTTCTCTCTATACCTCATGGAGTAGTGCACAAATTGCGCCAGATTCAGTAAGCTAAGAGCAGCCATCATCCAGAAGAAATAGTCCAAATGCCCTTCATTCAGATTATCCAGGATCCATCCAGGCGCATCACCGTGTGTCGTGGCCACCGCAACAACACTAAATACGAGCGCGTTGAAGTAAGCCGCGGACGCAACTGCAAGCTGCGAAAATGCTGCACAAAGGCTCTTCATGGTGTAAGGGGCCTCATCGTAGAAGAACTCCATCATGCCGATTCCTGCAAAAACCGCAGCTGCACCATGCATTACATATGCAGGCACTTGCCACAGAATGCTCACTGGCACGGGCGCATTCTGGTCTGCCCGGCCGCTGGCTTGTGCGATCACCAGCCTCTTCATCTCGAGGATTGCTGAGTAGACCATGGTCAGCATGGACAGCGCAAAGCCGATTCCGAGGCGTTGCGTCTGCGAGAAGCCCTTCGCCTTGCCAGTATAACGCCGCGCGAGTGGCACTAGCACGGATTCGTAGATGAAAACCCCGATGAGGACGCTGAACACGCTGACAATAGAGAGGGAGGCAGGCGGGATTGCGAACCGGCCGACATGGTTGTCCATGACCATCCCCTGCTCGATAAACGTTGATGCGCTCTGCCCAGCCACCGCGTAGAAGATCACGAACGACGCCCAGATGGGGAACATCCGTAGCAGTATCTTCAGCTCCTCAACTTGGGTCATTGTGCAGAGACTCCATGAACACATTGGCACTGACGTGCATGTCTTGTCTAACAGGGGCAGCACAGTGGCAGCCTTGTCTAGAAACCTGAAGGATGCAATCACATAATTATGACTTATAAGCTTACTCATAGATGCACTTTCTAGATATGGTTTTGTGGCTCAAAACTGGTGCTAAATGGTCCTGGCAATCCAACATCCTGAACCTGTACACTCTGGAGCCACCAACAAATACTGCTAGGCCCAAGGTCATGAGCACCGCTGGGATCGCAAAACTGAGCCCCCACCAATCATTGTCCTGCAGCCAAACAAGCAGTGTGCTCGACAGAAGGGAGCCGAGATTGAGCAGGAAGTAGTACCAGTTGAAGAAGGAGCCCTTCTTCTCCAGCTCTGTCGGGTCGCCGCTGTCAAATTGGTCGGCCCCGAAGGCTGCCGCGCAGGGTTTGATGCCACCGGTCCCAAGTGCGGCAAGATAGAGTCCCAGGTACACCACCACAGTACGATGAACATCACTATGGTAGTAGGATGACGGGACTGATGCTGCAACTGTGAGCACGAGCATTCCCTGTCAAAGTTGAAGTGTTCAGAGCTGCAATTACATACCGATCTGGTCAGTTGGCTGTGCTAGCTGTACTTACGATGGTGTGGACTGGAAGGGAAACAAGTATCGTCCAGTATCTTCCCAGATATGTGTCAGCCAAGAAGGCCCCAATAAGTGGTGTGAGGAAGCATGCGCCGACCCAGGCAGAGACATCCCGCGCGGCGGCGACCTTGCTTTCGTGCAGCACGGTGGTGAGATAGGTTACCAAGTTGGTCGCGATTGCGAAGAAGGCGACGCATTCACAGAACTCGACGCCTGAGATGTATGTGTGCAGGTGGTCAGCCAATCCAGTAAGAGAAGAAGAGAAAAAAAGAACTGGAGCATTTTGCATGGATTGCGGTTGTCTGGTACTCTACCTAAAATCGTGTAGCACGCCCTCCAATTGCCAGTGCTGCGCTTCAGAGCAGGCTGATTTTTTATGCCAACTGATCCGTCACCGGTGTATTCTGAACCTGCATCCTACAGCAGCACCGCACCAAAATATCCAGTTTGGAAATTTGAAACTGTAAGTCTCTCGCAGAGGACGGACAAGAACTGAAGAATTACGCGCGCTGACTGAAATTATTCTCATATGATGCAGTCATCGAGACATCCAAGAGAAGAGAAGATAATACCTGATTAGAGGGCTGGGGATGAAGCAGGGGCCTCTCCTCGTCTGCTGCTTCCATGACTGCTTACAAGACGGAGAAGAATGAGAGCTAATGAAAGGAGCTCAGCACTTCATTCAGCAGGCAGAGCACCTAAAAGTCACCTGCATGTGCTCTTGTCTACTTTTGGTGTGGAGACTGGTAGGTTGCTTATCCCCAAGATATTAAGACTTAAAAAGGTGGAACGTTCATTCCAAATCGAGGGATTCGCGTGTGTTGTGGCTGCATTTTCCAGTGAGTGAAGTATGATTGAAGGGTCGATTTTAGTATTATTTTTAGCTACAGAGCACAGTGCTGTCTCTATCTGCCTACAGCAGGACCCACGGCCATGGCATCTCTCTCTCACTCACCCATTAAGCAACAGTGCTATCCTCCTACTTTTGTAGGAGCTACCCTACTAAATTTTTCCTTTGATTCTGTTCAAGAGTAGTATATATGTGGACCTGACATTTTTTTTTTACTTTTGAAATCACCAGGAGCAGACACACACCGTTGCAAAGGCAATCAATGGCCTGGTGGTGGCCTACTGAGAGGATTGATTTTGTCGGAGGAGCAGAGCGGAAGGTTAAAACAAAGAGATGGGACGAAATTTTGAAAGGTGGAGGGATGGCGATGGTGGTCCATATGTAGCTAGGATCGAGAAGACGCTCCACCTGCAGCACAAAGCCAACTCTTTCCGAAAATCCAATTCGGCTCTTGGCCTGCCAATGAAAAATATTTTTTAATGTTAATTTTATTTTAAATAGATGTGATCATTGTCACACCAAAATGCTACCCTGCAAATTTTTAGGAGGAAAGCTTAAGTATTTTGATCTGTGTAAAAAAAAGCAAGTCAGACAACAAATGTTACCTCCAAATGTTACACTTATTTTTGTTTTTTCATTGACGAATCACCGTCATCCCATTTCGCATGAAAATTGGCAAGCACTCTTGTTACACTAACAGGAAAATCTATAAAAAAAAGCAGGATTTTTAAATTTTATTTACTATTTATTTTAAATTTACTGTTCATTAGGGAGCATATGCTCCCAAGAGCCATGCTTGTTATTGCGTCAATTTTTTTTCATTAATAGGAGTTTATCCTTATATATTTTGTACCAGTGCACTCTCTATTTCTTCTGACATGATCATCATAATACTGATTTTTCTCTCTACATAATAGCGCTCTAATAAATTGATTCATGTATGGGGAGATACCTGCTTACCTCTAATTTTGAGATTTTTATTATTTTGAGTCTTTTTATTCTAATTTTTTTAAACTTTTATATTTTTTAACTTTTTATATATTCCCGAAACCGGCCTATTGGGCCTAGCCCAACATTTTCCGATGCGACTGGGGTCAAAACCTAGGGGGGACACGGGCCCCTCGCCCCACTTGACACACTCTCTCGATCCCCTTTCCTTCTCACCGCCGTGCCATCGATCGACCCCCTTCTGCCGACGATTCCGGCCATTTCTGGTGTTGAGGTATTCTTCTAGACCTCCCCATCTCGTTGCCATACATCTACACCTCCCCTCCATAGGCATTCTCAACAACAACTTCTGTCAGGGCAGTGCGGTTGGCCCAAGAGAGGTCGACGTTTTCGAGGTAGATGTCGCAGCACGGCATACTCTTGCTGCACATGATCTTGATGGCCTCTTGTTCTGAGGACGTTCCCTGGATGTCGTTGAATTAGAGAAAATGTTGACAAAAAAGGGCCCATAGTTATTGCTGCAAAAAACCCTATGGTTTGAAATGTTGACAAAAAAGGGCCCAGTTTTTGACAAGTCGGAGGAATTTTCACTAGAATTTTGGCAGCATAACACGTTGGGAAGAATTGCACACACAATGGCAGTACAAATTTATTCAACAAAGAATGAAGTTGTCTTGTTCATTACAAAAATTCATTCATGAAGCTTAACCCATTCCATACCAACCGAGGAACTCCCCTACAAATTTGCACAGCCCAGCATATGTCTACCATCAAGACTTAGCACCATCTTCACGTCTTCAATGACACTCGCACCATCGAGATCCTTCGGTTCAATGCTGTGGCGTCTCAAAGCAAAACCCCAACAAAACTACAAGCCCACCAAGACAGGCGTCTTCAGCATATCGCTCCAGCTGAAAACTCATTTCATTACAAAGTCCATAGCTGGAGAAAACAGATAAACAACGAGTAAATGTCATCAATATCAACAACAACTTCACAAACTAAATGTAAATGTTTGACAGTGAGTGACCAAAAAAGACACTAGACAATCAATCTCACACTAAATATTGTGTGGCACTACCAGAAGACGTCAAAAACAACAACATGCTTTTGCTCAAAATTAAAAAGATGAAGAAACTGATATACCCATCCACTGAACATGAGCTGGCAAACTGACGGTCACAGAAACCAAGTGCTGGCACGCCACTATACCATCATTTTGACAAACTGGTGGCCACAATAATGTTACAGTGCAGAAGTTCCGAAAAGCAATGTATCAGCGGGCGTGGAAAAGATTAAAGAGCATTTGCTATCACTTTTTTTCATTCGAAAAATACACTCCCTATATTGCTATCCTACATAGCAAAGATCATAAACGAACCCCGGGAAAATTATTCATTCTAGTCCACAATGAATGAGCATAATATTGACTCCACCCAAAGACAACTAAACACTATCCGTCAGCCTGAGAAGGTTAGAGATGAGCTCCTCTTGATACTATCCCAGTAAAATGATTACACTTATCTCATAACTCAAATAACTTGATGGTACACATAAATAGTGTTATTACTCTATAACATTGCTATATATCAGGTCAGTATCGGGATCACCATCGAACTACACACTTACACACAAGTGTTGTGGGAGGAAAACAAAAATATTACAATGCACAAGAAGTTCCCAAAAACAATGCATTATAGGAGCACTTGATATCACTTTTTTCATCCAAAAAATACACCCTCTATACTGTTGTCCTACATGTCAAAGATCATAAACAGACCCCGAAAAATTATTCTTTCTGCTCAGCAATGAAATGAGCATAGTACTGTCTCCAGGAGAAACCCGAAGACAACTAGACATTATCCAATAGCCTAGATGTGTCTACATCGAAGCAAATCATGACATCCTAATCAAATTACCTAATTAAGCGGTAGGGAAACTGACCCCACAACATGAACCTCGAAGAGGCATGGCATGCATGATAGCCTTGAGAATTTTCTTTTCCGTTTTATCTTTAACTGCCTAGATTAGAACTCATCTTGCGGAAGAGTTGTCTGTGCTCCACCTTCTTCAGCAACCCAGCCACAAACATAATTATCTAACACCACCCAGAATAATTGCACTAAAAAATCAATCTTTGCATTACAACTTGTTTCAACAAAGGACGGAAAGACAATCCCTCTTGTGCCTGAAACAGAGATCCTGTACCTCCACTCCCACCCCCACGCGTTAGAATAAGGGTTTGCGCATACCATAAAAGTGTTTCAGGGAATGTTGGCCTGGGTTAAAAGTAGTCCTAATAGAGCAGTCGTGCGCCAGCGGCCCTATCCCAGTTTAGAACTCTTTTCCCTTTGATCAAATCTTTGAAGTTTAGAATGTGCTCCACTTCCATATCCAATTCCTCCTGGACGTTGACCATCATCATCAACTTGGCATCTTTGTCATCCGATTTCGATGAATCGATGCACTCTTTTTGAACGAATTCATCAAGCTCCTATTCTTTAAACTTCTCATCCGACGAATCAATCATTTTGCCTATAAAAGAATAAAAAAAAACTGCTCGGACATTATTGAACACGCAGAAGACAAGGTGTTTGACGGGAGGAGCGGGACATACTGCGGCGACGAGAATGGCGGGGCGGAGTTTTGTGGCGGTGATGCCGGCGTTGTGAGGCCAGGACGGTGGCGAAGCTAGGGTGACGGCGAAGCTAGGGAAGAGCCGTCGAGGACAAGGAAGAAAATAGGACAGGAAAAGGGCAGTTCCGGCTAGGTCGAGGTGATTTGATGAAATTTGTGGTGGGTTCTGTCTGTCGGATCTGATGTGACGGACACGTCCGAGTCTCCCCATATCCGACCCAGATATGGTTGGATATTAAGGGTGCCGGTCGGCCCGGACGTATAGGACCGATTTGAGGAATCGGCTAGCTTGCTATTTCTTGAGCGGTCAGTGACTGAATGGTCCGCCCAACATACAAAGCCAATATAAAGGGTCCGGTTATAGATGCTCTAACATTCAACGCTAAGGTCTACATTCGCTGAGGTGCGCAAAGACAACCACTACGATGCTAGCGAATTCCAAACTAAAATGAGTATAGCACAAATAAATTTGAATTTAAAAATTTCGAACGGTGTCCAGTTGGTATTTGTGGGTAAACGCGTTTCTCGCCCCCTCTTGGTATTTTTTTGGGTATTGCCAAAACCGAGGGTCGAGATTCGCGACGACGGGAGATGTACGGTGGTGGTGCGAGCGGTGACGGTGCTAGCTAGCGGAAACCTATAGTACGCTATTTGAACAGGTGATCAACTTTATACTCCCTCCGTTCCAAATTACTTGACCCATATTTATCTAGACACGGATGTATCTAAACACTAAACAAGTATAGATACATTTGTATTTAGACAAATTCAAGTCAACTAATTTAAAACGGAGGGAGTATTTCCCCGCTACCAAGGTGATGAACGAAGGATTTGCAGCGAACCGCTCGCGGAATTGGATTGCGGCCGGGTTGGTGGAAACCAGGGAGCACCAACAAAACGGAGGGCACACTCGCGCACCTGCCCCTACGAGGCAGCACCTACGCACGAACACGAACACGCTCCCTGCCACTGGCCGCAGTCCCCACCGTAAGCACGCATTTTTAGCTGAAAGGGCGAAACGAAACTCCATTTATATATACTTTGAGATTGAACAATCGTCTCACCGTATTCTTCTTCCGTGCCTTTTTCTGCAGCTGGCGAGCGTGAGGATGCTGCCGTGGGCGAGGGCGAACCTGAACCCAACCGGACAGGCGCTCATCATCTCCACCGTCGCCGGGATGGCCTACTTCATCGTCGCCGACAAGACCATCGTGTCCATGGCAAGGAAGCACTCCTTCGAGGACGCGCCGGACCACCTCAAGAACACCTCCTTCCACTAATTAGACTACAGAAGATCCATTAGTAGTAGTGCGCAATAAACTGCATGCCGGCCTGCACGTGTCTACTTGCAGACAGTGACATGTATCTACCAAACATCAACAACAAACAATCATCATCGGCTACATCAATAAATTTCTCTAGTGTCATAGTGCCTCAGCAGGTAATGCTCGTTGGGATGATAGCGATACTTATCAAATTGCTTAATTGGATCCTTCTGAGTTACTATGATAGTGTCTATAGGCAATTGATAGTGAAACCCGCCACTAATTGCCAAGCTACCACCGGGCAAGCGATGGCTGTGACACCCATGCAGAATCTTCAACAACATCATGAAGTTGTTTGGAGATACAATCCAACGCAAAGTAGTAGAGCATGACAGCGATATTCGAATAGAAAAAGGGGAATCATCAAAAAGGTACAAGATAATGGTGGATTTCTTACCCCATGGGCGAAACGACGATTTCACTGGGCTCCAGAGGCCCTCGTCGCCATCGTAAAGATCCGTCTGAGTCGAGGTCATGAAAACAATGAGGCAGAGGTGGTGGTGGCCGCGGAACAGTGGGAGGACACGACTGGAAGACGTCGGAAGAAGAGGGCCCCAACCCTCCAAAATTTAGGAACGTGCCACTATCGACGGTGCAGGTGGCCTACAACAGACGAAGACTCGCATCAGAGTGGCAAAATGGAGATTATGGCCTCAACTGCATTCCTCCACATCGGCCGGAAAGGTCGAAGTGTCTCCTTGTCAATATTGGTGGGACCACGTCAAAGTGGAAAAATGGAAATAATGGCCTCAACGGTGTGCCACCACATCGGCCGGAAGGGTCAATCGAGTCTTCTCGTAGCTGCGGTTGCCATGGCGAAGTTGTGGGTCCCAGATGGAACGAGATGGTGCGTGGGGCATACATCTAATTCCTTTGCAATCGCTAGTGGCGTGGACTGAAATACGAAAGTTTGAGTGACAAGACTGAGCTCGAATATGCAACTTTGGCAGTGGCACAGATAAAAAAAAATTCTTGATGGGATTGATGATATTGATTGGAATTGTATATGTTAATATTTCTTTCCTATAAACTAGATCAAACATAATCAGACGAAACTAATATACACTCTATTTTGAAATATAGGGAGTACTCCCTCCATCCTTGAAACAGTGTACTTCCAAATTTGTTGGGTCAAATTATCTCAAAGTTTGAGCGATTTTGCGCAAAAATATATCAATGTTTGTGAAACCAATTAGGTATATGATGAAAACATATTTTATCATGAATCTAATGCTACTAATTTATGGCATAAAGTTGGTGTATATAAAAAGTATGACTTTTCAACAAAATTGAAAGTACACTCTTTCAAGGACGGAGGGAGTATGTCATATCTATAAGATATCATGACCATGGCTATCGATGATTTTTCCGTACTACTCATGACATTTAATAGGATTTATTTGGCATTTATTTGGATAAGGATAACAGTTTTTGCGGGTTGGATAAGGATAACCTTGTTGCAAACGAAACTAAAACATGTTGTTTAATGACATTAATTGGATAAGGACAACCTTAATGTAACCACATCTATATAAGACGACTGAACGGTACCAGTCATGACCACAAAAATCATATTTATTGACAGACTATTGCATAACTACATATTCTCAATTGTTTTGTGTTCTTAGGCAATGGCGAAAAATAGCATCTGCCAAGTGATCATTGTTTTTCTCGTGGTGCAAGTCTGCTTGCTCATGATGATGGCAGCACCGGCAACACATGCAACTGCTAGACCAGTGGGGTACAATCCAGTGTGCTGCCCTAGGAACATTTATTGCTGTGGGTTTGGTGGCGCATTGGCCAATGCACCCGCGCCATCGATTGAGCCTTGATGTGTGCTTTTATTCTCCTCCAGGTAGTAAGCTCGGCATATAAATGATATATGTAGTTTTATTGTTTCATGTGTTACCTATTCCTGAATATTTGTGATGCTACTTTCAAGAAGATATTGTACCAGCTACTTACCTAATAAAATGGGAGGACATTTTTATATATCTTATTTTAAATATACTACAAAGAGATTTAAATTTATGTTTACTTTAGTCCTTTTGGAAGCAAGATTACTTGGCCGCATTGATTTATGGCAAAAAACGAGCGGTGAGGTCTGTGCCTTTGGGAATTTCTGTTTTACCGTTCCGTTGGTCCTACATTTGTCAAGGTTGTCCGGGTCCTGGCAACATGCTTTATTTTTCAGAGGTCATATTTTTTATAGCATTTATTGAGTGATGGGGTAAATAACCAATTAGTAGAAACCAACTACTGTTGGCGATGCTTGTTTGTGAATCAAGGGATCCACACTCTCTTCCTTTTTTGCAAGAAGGCCAAGGCCATGTATTAAAATTGTCCCACCCTTACAAGACCATCCTTACAAAAAAAAAATAGAAAACATATCTTGGGTTATATCAAGGGCGTCTTCCTCCCGGAGTTGTACGGCGTGAGCAAAGTTCGATGCCGCCTTTGGATTTCCAGAACAACCTTAGAGCCACGGTAAACCATTCTCTACATTTTTCAAGTGAGTACTCAATTCCTCAAAAAATAGTCAAATAAATAGTATATGAATACAAATCTTGTGTTCTTTGATGGAGCACGAAGGGATTGTTTGCTGTGGATCCTATACGTGTAATCTATCTAATAATCTGTTACTATATTAATTAGAGTCTCCTTCGAAATTCCCACGATTAATCAAAAAATATGAACTTCTCATCTGGTGGGACCTAATTATTACGGTGTAGATATTTTTTTTTTCTCACATTAATAAAGATTAAATAATAATTATAAGCCATCCATCTGGTGGGACTAAGTTATTACCGCGTAGATCAAGCCATATAGTCCTTGGCCAGAATTTTGCTCTATTCTAGTAAATCCAAATAATAATCACTCAAAACTCTGTTGTAAAAATAGAACCCAAAAAAATACGATTCAAACTCTAGTCTCAACAATTCAAAAGAAAAAAAACTCCCATCTCAATATAGGCACTACACGGTCACTTACTATCCCCATTAAAAGATCATCAACCGGAAGCAATCTCCATATATTCCATGGTCACGAATAGCATTGTCCATTGGATCTGCAATCGATGGTCTTGGTCGTTGGCGGAGGCCTTCCTCATTAATGTGGCTGAACTCGGTCTGCGGTGAGGTCAAGATAACTTCTTTGGTCCTATGGGTTTGGTATAGTCTTACATATGGAAAATGGACGAAAAATGAAGTGAAGGCAGCGAACCCATAGACAAAGAGAAGCGAAGGTTGTGCCCCAAGCTACTCACTATGCGCACGCGGTTTCGACACCAGATGTTGTTTGTTACTACCAACCGTCTGTAGGCAGTTTGATTGTGCTAACTACCACCAATGTGGGTATCTCTACAGCTAAAGGGAAGTACGTTGTCGTTTCGTCTGGTTAGCCTCCCCCATCGAACGGTACCATCCGCCTGCGAACGATACCATACCCACCGATTTTTTACACCTCCTTTGCAAAACCGGTGAGTATAAAACAAAAACAGCAAAAAAATAACCAAAAAAAATAGCAAAAAAACATCGTTCCCAGTCCACGCTTTCCTTCCACATCACAATTTCCCTACGATATCTAATCAATCACGATCGAAATCACAACTTTCCTAAGATGTGTAATCAATCTATCTATTCAATTAAAACCTCATCAGTCATTCCATATACAAAACAAATCTTGTATGAATCGCCAAGTTTCAAATCGGGACTCCTGGGCTTGGCGGCGAATCCTACTTCAGCTTGGTTGTGAACTTGTGATCCTCGGCGAGTACTGAGAGGGAGGCGCAAGGTGGAGGTGTGGAAGTCGCCGGTGAAGGAGGTGGAGAGGTGCAGTGCCAGGCCGGAGAGATGGAGGGGCGTTGGGAGGATGTGCCGGCGATCGAGTTCTCCCGGAGGTGCAGCCGCAATGTGGAGGCGTGGAAGTCGCTGGTGAAGGAGGTTGAGAGGTGCGGTGCCAGGCCGGAGAGATGGAGGGGCGTTGGGAGGATGTGCAGGCGATCGAGTTCTCCCAGGGGTGCAGCCGCAAGGTGGAGGCGTGGAGGTCACCGGTGAAGGAGGTGGAGAGGTGCGGTGCCAAGCCGGAGAGATGGAGGGTCGTTGGGAGCCAAGGCACTGGAGAGGAGCTCATGCGAGCGACCATGGTGGCAGCGCTACAACCCCATTATGATTCAATTTTATGGTTGAGCTATGAGTTTCTTAATATGATTGTTTCTTGAATTGTGACCTATTGGTTTGGGAACTGAAATCCGTTGCTGTTGGGGAACGTTGCATGGAAAACAAAAAATTTCTACGCACACGCAAGATCTATCCATGGAGATGCATAGCAACGAGAGGGGAGAGTGTGTCCATGTACCCTCGTAGACCGTAAAGCGAAAGAGTTTATTAACGCGGTTGATGTAGTCGAACACCTTCGCTTTCCAACCGATCAAGTACCGAACGTACGACACCTCCGCGTTCAGCACACGTTCAGCTCGATGACATCCTCGCCTTCTTGATCCAGCAAGACGGGCGAAGTAGTAGATGAGTTCCGGCAGCACGACGGCGTGGTGATGGTGAACTCGTTCCCGCAAGGCTATGTCGTGCACTACCGAAAAACTGGACGGAGGACTAAACTGTGGAGAGGGGCGCTGCACACGGCTAAGAGATTGTCGTGGGTTGTGTGGCGTCCCCTCCCTCTCATATATATAGGTGGGGGGAGGGGAGGCAGCCAGGGTGCGGCCCAAGGTGGCCGGCCGGCCCCCTTGGGCGCCTGCCCTTTGGCGCCCCCCCTTTCCTTGTTTGCTTGCAGGGGGAGAAGGCAGGAGGGGGTGGCGCCCCCTTTCCTTCCTCTTAGGTGGAGGGAAGGAAAGAGGGGCTAGCCCTCCCCCCTTACCATCCATAGGGCCGGCGTCCAAGAGGAGGGGCGCGCCAGCCCCTTGTGGGATGGTGTGTTCCCCTCTCTTGGCCCATAAGGCCCATTAACCTCCTGGGGCTTCCCGGAACCCCTTCCGGTGATCCGATGATTACCCGGTACACTCCAAAACCTTTCCGGTGACCAAATAACATCGTCCTATATATCAATCTTTACCTCCGGACCATTCCGGAGCTCCTCGTCATGTCTGTGATCTCACCCGGGACTCCGAACAACATTCGGTCACCAATTCACATAACTCATATAATACTATATCGTCAACGAACGTTAAGCGTGCGGACCCTATGTGTTCGAGAATGATGTAGACAAGACCGAGACGACTCTCCGGTCAATAACCAATAGCGGGACCTAGATGCCCATATTGGTTCCTACATATTCTACGAAGATCTTTATCGGTCGAACCTTATGACAACATACGTAATTCCCTTTGTCTGTCGGTATATTACTTGTCCGAGATTCGATCGTGGTATCTTCATACTGATGACCCACAAGTATAGGGGATCAATCGCAGTCCTTTCGATAAGTAAGAGTGTCGAACCCAACGAGGAGCAGAAGGAAATGACAAGCGGTTTTCAGCAAGGTAATGTCTGCAAGCACTGAAATTATAAGTAACGAGTAGTTTGGTAGCAAGATAATTTGTAACGAGCAAGTAACGGCAATGGTAACAAAAGTGCAGCAAGGTAGCCCAATCCTTTTGAGGCAAAGGACAGGCCAAAACGATCTCTTATGATAAGCAAAGCGTTCTTGAGGGTACACGGGAATTTCATCTAGTCACTTTCATCATGTTGGTTTGATTTGTGTTCGCTACTTTGATAATTTGATATGTGGGCGGACCGGTGCTTAGGTGATGTTCTTACTTGAACAAACCTCCTACTTATGATTAACCCCCTCGCAAGCATCCGCAACTACGAGAAAAGTATTAAGAATAAATCTAACCATAACATTAAACTTTTGGATCCAAATCAGTCCCTTACGGAATAGCGCATAAACTAGGGTTTAAGCTTTTGTCACTCTCACAACCCATCATCTAATAACTACTCCACAATGCATTCCCTTAGGCCCAAATATAGTGAAGTGTCATGTAATCGACGTTCACATGACACCACTAAGGGAATCACAACATACATATCATCAAAATATCGAACACATATGAAGTTCACATGATTACTTGCAACAAGATTTCTCCCGTGACCTCAAGAACAAAAGTAACTACTCACAAATGATAATCATGCTCAAGATCAGAGGGGTATTAAATAGCATAATGCATCTGAACATATAATCTTCCACCAAATAAACCATATAGTAATCAACTACAAGATGTAATCAACACTACTAGTCACCCGCAAGTACCAATCTATAGTTCCGGTACAAAGATTGAACACAAGAGATGAACTAGGGTTTGAGAGGAGATGGTGCTGTTGAAGATGTTGATGGAGATTGCCCTCCCCAAGATGATGACGATGATTTCCCCCTCCGGGAGGGAAGTTCCCCCGGCGGAATCGCTCCGCCGGAGGGCAAAAGTGCTCCTGCCCAAGTTCCGCCTCGAGACGGCGGCGCTTCGTCCCGAAAGTCTTCTCCTTATTTTTTCTAGGTCAAAATGACTTATATACCAGAAGAGGGGCACCGGAGGTGGGCCGAGGAAAGCAAAACCCACCAGGGCGCGCCTAGGCTCCCTGGCGCGCCCAGGTGGGTTGTGCCCACCTGGTGGGCCCCCTCTGGTAGTTATTTGCTCCAATAATTCTTATTTATTCCATAAAAATTCCTCATGAAGTTTTAGCTCATTTCGAGTTGTGCAGAATGGGTAGCCTGACGTAGCTTTTTCAGGTCCAGATTTCCAGCTGCTGGAATTCTCCCTCTTTGTGTGAACCTTGCATATTATGAGAGAAAAGGCATTAGAATTACTCCAAAAAGCATTATTATGCATAAAAACATCATAAATAACAGTAGGAAAACATGATGCAAAATGGACGTATCAACTCCCCCAAGCTTAGACCTCGCTTGTCCTCAAGCGAAAACCGAAATCGAAAAACATGTCCACATGCTTAGAGAGAGCAGTGTCGATAAAAACAAAATACAGATATAGAAGCATTATGTATATTATTATAACAACAACAAACTTTAATATAAAACTTTATCATATAACTTCTCATGAACAAGTAACAATTCATCACAACATCGAAGTATAAAGCATAAACTCTATTGAAAACCAACAAACTCTGTTCTCAGTCAACTTTGCAACTACAATTCATCATCTTTTCAGGAAGGGTCACGTATCGGAGCCCTTTTTTGGCAAGTCCACATATTCAACCATCATATAGTCTTCTATGATTGCTAACACTCACCGCATACACATAAGAAAAACGTTTCAACCAGACACATAGAAAGATAGGGGCTTATAGATTCGCCTCCCGACATACTCACCTCGAGGGTGATGTCAACAATAATAACTCATGCTACTCATATCCAACTGGATATATGTGCCTAGATCTTTCCTCACCACATGATGCTTGCCAAAAGAGAAAATAAAAAGGAATAGAGAGAAGAACTTTGACTCTTGCATAAAAGTAAATACATAAAAGTAAAAGATAGGCCCTTCGTAGAGGGAAGCAGAGGTTGCCATGCGCTTATTTGTTTGTATGCTCAATCCCTTAATGCAAAAAAACATCATGTTATATTGCCCCTTATGATAGCAACCTTTATTATGCAGTCCGTCGCTTTTATTCTTTGCCATCACAAGTTCGTACAACGCTCAATTTTCTCTTACACTAAATGATCCAACACTTTTAGAAGCAATTTTATTGCCTTTTTGCACCGATGACAACTTACTTGAAGGATCTTACTCAATCCATAGGTAGGTATGGTGGACTCTCAAAATAAGATTTGGGTTTAAAGGTTTTTGGATGCACAAGTAGTATCTCTACTTAGTGCGGAATTTTTGGCTAGAAAAGATGGGGGAAAGCACCACATGTTAAAGGATCTATGACAATATAACTTCTATGTGAATATGAACAAACATAAATCATTACGTTGTCTTCCTTGTCCAGCGTCAACAATTTTGGCATATAATATTTTGATGGGGGCTCACAATCACAAAAAATGTCCAGGATAGTGTATTTGCATGTGAATCTTCTCTTCCCTTATTAATTATTTCATGAATTGCATTATTGACCAATGCTATGTTTGTCAATCTCCAATAAAATTTTCTACTTATACTCTTCCTTATGTGATGTCATTACTTACCATAAAATTAGCATATGATCTTTTTTATTTATTTCCTTTCTTTTTATTGATCATGAAAGTAAAGAAAACAAAACTCAAACTAAACTTTATTATATATCTCGCACACAATTACAAAGATAGATCACTAAGCAAACACTCGAAAACAAAGGATCGAACTAAACTTTTATTCATCTAAAGCAAAAGATAACTATGGATCGAACTAAGATAAGTAAAGGCAAACGATAGTGGAGGTGATACCATACCGGGGCACCTCCCCCAAGCTTGGCACAAGCCAAGGGGAGTGCCCATACCCGATTACTCAATTTTCTTTTGTTGATGAAGAAGGAGGTGGCGGTGATGAAGTAGAGGGTTTGTCTGCCTTTTTCACCAACTTATTTCGAAGGTAAAAATTATCTATCATTAACTCTTCTTTCTCCATCTCAAGCTTTATTATCCTCTTGCATAACGCCTCCATGCTTTCATGCTTGAAACAAGGAGGGACTGGTTCATCTTCATCTTCTTCATCGGAGAACCATATATAGGGATAGGTATCCTTGAAGATATTTTTATCTAAAGGCTGATAAGAAACTGGGCACTCCTCCTCGGAATCTTGAGACGACATATTTTCATATCTGTCAGGAAAATAGCAAGAAAAGAAGAACAGAAGATTTCTCTGCGATATGGTGGTCAATAGGTTCGGGGGGTATATAAAGATTTTTTATCTTGGGAAACAAGCAAACGGAAGAAAAACGGAGTCCGGAAGGTGCCCGAGGTGGGCACAACCCACCTGGGCGCGCCTGGCAAGCCAGGCGCGCCGTGGTGTCTTGTGTCCATCAGGGGTGCCTTCCTGGTTGTTTCTTATTTTCCTAATTTTTGTTATATTCCAAAATGGACAGAAAATATTCTTGCGGATTTTTCGGAGTCCGTTTACTTACCGTATCACGTACCTCCTTTTTTTCACGATTCTGGAGTGTTCCGGAAGGTTTCCTTTGTGTGTTCTTCCGGTGTCATGGTTTGGATAATATTGCTTTCAACGTTAATGGGCGTACCTGAGATATAATGTTTTATTCTTTGCCCATTGACAACCTTCGGGTTAGTACCTTCGGCATTATTTATCTTGATGGCTCCGGATCGATAAACCTCCTCGATAGCATAAGGTCCTTCCCATTTGGAGAGGAGTTTTCCTGCAAAGAATCTGAAATGAGAGTTGTACAAAAGAACATATTCTCCAACTTTGAACTCATGCTTTTGGATTCTTTTGTCATGCCATCTTTTAACTTTTCTTTAAATAACTTGGCATTTTCATAGGCTTGGGTTCTCCATTCATCTAGTGAGCTAATATCAAATAACCTCTTTTCACCGGCAAGTTTTAAATCATAGTTGAGTTCTTTAATTGCCCAATATGCTTTATGTTCTAACTCAAGAGGCAAATGACAAGCTTTTCCATAAACCATTTTATACGGAGACATACCCATAGGATTTTTATATGCTGTTCTATAAGCCCAAAGTGCATCGTCTAACTTCTTAGTCCAATTCTTTCGGGACCTATTGACAGTTTTTTGTAATATTAATTTTATTTCTCTATTGCTAAGTTCAACTTAACCACTAGACTGAGGATGATAAGGTGATGCAATTCTATGGTTAACATCATATTTAGTAAGCATTTTATGGAAAGCACCATGAATAAAATGTGAACCACCATCAGTCATTAAATATTTAGGGACTCCAAACCTTGGGAAAATGACTTCCTTAAGCATTTTAATAGAGGTGTTGTGATCAGCACTACTAGTTGGAATAGCTTCTACCCACTTAGTAACATAATCAATAGCAACCAAAATATGTGTATACCCATTAGAGGAAGGAAAAGGTCCCATGTAATCAAATCCCCAAACATCAAATGGTTCAGCAGCAAGAGAATAATTCATAGGCATTTCCTGACGCTTACCAATATTACAAATTCTTTGACATTCATCACAAGATAAAACAAACTTACGGGCATCCTTGTAGAGAGTAGGCCAATAAAAACCAGATTGCAATACCTTGTGAGCAGTTCTATCTCCCGCATGATGTCCTCCATAAGCTTCGGAGTGACATTTCTGTAGGATTTATCCCTGTTCATGCTCAGGTACACAACATCTAATAATACCATCTACTCCTTCTTTATAAAGATGTGGGCCATCCCAAAAGTAATGTCTTAAATCATAGAAGAATTTTTTCTTTTGTTGGTATGTGAGGCTAGGTGGTATATATTTAGCAACAATATAATTGGCATAGTCAGCATACCAAGGAGTGTTATGAGAAACATTTATTGCAGCTAATTGTTCATTAGGAAAACTATCATTAATAGGTTGTGGGTCATCAAGAATATTTTCTAACCTAGACAAGTTATCAGCCACGGGGTTCTCATCTCGCTTTCTATCAGTGATATTTAAATCAAATTCTTGTAGCAAAAGAACCCACCTAATGAGTCTAGGTTTAGCATTCTTCTTTTCCATAAGATATTTTATAGCAGCATGATCGGTGTGAACAGTCACTTTAGAATTAACAATGTAAGATCTAAATTTATCACAAGCAAACACCACTGCTAAGAATTCATTTTCAGTAGTAGCATAATTTCGTTGAGCACTGTCCAGAGTTTTACTAGCATAATGAATAACATTTAATTTCTTATCAACTCTTTGTCCTAGAACAGCACCAACAGCATAATCACTAGCATCACACATAATTTCAAAAGGCAAGTTCCAATCAGGTGGTTGAACAATAGGTGCAGAAATCAAGGCTTTCTTAAGTGTTTCAAAGGCTTCTACACAATCATCATAAAAAACAAATTGAACATCCTTTTGTAAAAGATTTGTAAGAGGCCTAGAAATTTTAGAGAAGTCTTTAATAAACCTCCTATATAAACTAGCATGACCGAGGAAACTACGAATACCTTTGATATCTTTAGGGCATGACATTTTCTCAATTGCATCAACTTTAGCTTTATCCTCCTCAATACCTCGTTCAGAAATTTTATGTCCCAAGACAATACCTTCATTAACCATAAAGTGGCACTTCTCCCAATTCAAGACGAGATTAGTTTGCTCACATCTCTACAAAACTCGATCAAAGTTGCTCAAGCAATCATCAAAAGAAGTTCCGTAAATGGAAAAATCATCCATGAAAACCTCAACAATCTTTTCACAAAAGTTAGAGAATATAGAATTCATACATCTTTGAAAGGTAGCAGGTGCATTGCATAAACCAAAAGGCATACGTCTATAAGCATAAGTTCCAAAAGGGCAAGTAAAGGTGGTTTTCTCTTGATCAGGTTGTGACACAGGTATTTGAGAAAAACCGGAATATCCATCAAGAAAGCAAAAATGTGTGTGCTTTGATAGTCTTTCTAACATTTAAAAGGCAGAGGGTAATGATCTTTTCTAGTAGCTTTATTTAGTTTTCTAAAATCAATTACCATTCTGTAGCCAGTGACAATTCTTTGTGTAATAAGTTCATTCTTATCATTAGGAACAACGGTAATACCTCCCTATTTAGGGACACAATGAACGGGACTTACCCATCTACTATCAGCTATGGGATAGATTATACCTGCTTCCAGAAGCTTCAGTATTTCTGTTCTTACCACTTCTTTCATTTTAGGATTTAAACGTCGTTGGTGATCAACAACGGGTTTAGCATCAGGCTCCATATTAATTTTATGCTGACAGAGAGTGGGACTAATGCCCTATAAATCATCAAGAGTATATCCAATGGCAGCTCGGTGCTTGTTCCAAACCTTCAATAATCTTTCTTCTTCATGTTCTGAAAGGTTAGCACTAATAATAACAGGATAAATCTTTTTCTCATCAAGATAAGCATATTTCAAAGTGTATGGCAATTGCTTTAATTCAAACATAGGATCACCTTTAGGTGGAGGAGGACCTCCTAGAGTTTCAATAGGCAAATTGTGTTTAAGCAGAGGACGTTGTTCAAAGAAAATCTTATCTATTTCATTTCTTTCATGCAAATGCATATCATTTTCGTGGTCTAGCAAATATTGTTCTAGTGGATCGGTAGGAGGCACAACAATAGAAGCAAGACCAATTATTTCATCCTTACTAGACAACTCTTTATTATGATGTTTTCTACTGAACTTGGAAAAATTAAACTCATGAGACTCATCACCAAAACTAACACCGACAGTTTGCTTCTTGCAATCTATTTTAGCATTAACGGTGTTCAAGAAAGGTCTACCAAAGATAATGGGACAAAAGTCATCTTGTGGGGAACCAAGAACAAGAAAATCAGTAGGGTATTTTATTTTCCCACACAAGACTTCAACATCTCTAACAATCCCAAGTGGTGTGATGGTGTCCCTATTAGCAAGTTTAATAGTAACATCTATGTCTTCTATTTCAGCGGGTGCTATATCATTCATAATTTGTTGATATAAGGTAAAAGGAATGGCACTCACGCTAGCACCTATGTCGCATAAACCATGATAACAGTGATCTCCTATTTTAACTGAGACAACAGGCATGCCAACAACGGGTCTATGTTTATCTTTTTCATCGGGTTTGGCAATTCTAGCAGCTTCATCACAGAAGTAAATAACATGCCCATCTATATTTTCAACCAAGAGATCTTTAAACATAGCAACAGTAGGTTCTACTTTGATTTGTTCAGCAGGTTTGGAAGTTCTAATATAACTTTTGTTGACCACAGTTGAGACTTTAGCATGTTCATTTATCCTAACAGGGAAAGGTGGGTTTTCAATATAAGCAGTAGGCACAACTGGATCAACATTGTAAATAATAGTTTCATCTTTAGCTATTACTGGTTCTTTAATTTCTTCTTTGATAGCTGGGTGATATTTAAACCACTTCTCCTTAGGGAGGTCAACATGAGTAGCAAATGATTCACAAAAGGAGGCTACTATCTCAGAGTCAAGTCCATATTTAGTGCTAAACTTTTGAAAAGCATCGGTATTCATAAAAGATTTAACACAATCATAATTGAGCTTAATACCTGACTCTTTACCTTCGTCGAGTTCCCAATCTTCAGAGTTGCGTTTAATTCTTTCTAAAAGATCCCACCGGAAGTCAATAGTCTTCTTCATAAAGGAACCAGTACAAGAAGTATCAAGCATGGATCGATCATCATGAGAAAGCCGAGCATAAAAATTCTGAATAATAATTTCTCTTGAGAGCTCATGATTGGGGCATGAATATAATATTGACTTAAGCCTCCCCCAAGCTAGAGCGATACTTTCTCCTTCACGAGGCCAAAAATTATATATGTAATTCTGATCACGATGATCTAGATGCATAGGATAATTTTTTTGGTGAAATTCCAATTTCAATCGATTCCAATTCCAAGATCCAATATCATCGCATAGCCTATACCATGCTAATGCTTTTTCCTTCAAAGATAAAGGGAAAACCTTCTTCTTAGCTTCATCTCCGGGTAAACCTGCAAGCTTAAATAATCCACAAATTTCATCCACATATATGAAGTGCATATCAGGATGTTCAGTTCCATCTCATGCATAAGGATTAGCTAGCAGTTGTTCTATCATACCCGAAGGAATTTCATAACCAATATTTTCAGTAGTGTAAGTGCATCTAGTGCCCCTTAGTGATTTTGGTGTATTGAAGACTTATAGGTTAAGGGACTAATGCGTTTGTGAGTGTACACAGGTTCTATAAGTCTATGAGGAGTTTGATATTTACGATGAAAGTCGAGCCCTAAAAATGAATGTCTTCAACTGAAGACTTTGATTTTCTTGAAGACTTTGAAAGTGAAGAAATTGGTGTGACCCTGAAGACTTGATATTCATGCGAGGATTATGAAGCATGAAGACTTTTGTTTTCGTAGTTTCATTTTCTTCTTCTTGAGTCATAGGAAACACCGTGCTGTTAAAGGGGGTCGAGGTAAAACTAAGGAAAAGTTTCCAAGTGATGCTCATCTCAAAATCCTACACCTACCCAATCCTTTCGAGTGAAGCCATTGGAAATCTCATTTAGTTCAGTCAATTTCTTCAGTGACAGAGACGAAGTTCTTCTGTTCTCTGAGGAATTTGTTCTGACTGAGGAGTTAGGAATTCGCCAGTGCGGATTGCCTACAAGTGAGGAACATGATAGCCCTGAGGAATTTGATACACAAATTTCCGACCGTTGCTATGCTACGCGCCAGCTGTCCAAATATCCTTCCCACCTAACGGTCATATCATTGAAGGGCATTTATGTCTTATCATGTCGGGCTACTCCCTAGGCTATAAATAGCCGCCCCCTACAACCACTAGCTGGTTGGCTGCTCCGAGAGATAGATTGACACTTGTCATTTAGAGCATCCCATCCTCCGAGGACTTTGAGCGAAAATCATCAAGTGAGGAAAAACCGAAAAACCCAAACACCTACAAACCCAAAGTGATTGAGCATCACTGAAGAAATTGTTCCTGTGTGGAACCGACGCTTGTTACCTTTGAGGACTGTGCATCCTCCAAACGGTTAGGCGTCATGGTCTAGAGCATCCAAGAGGAAATTGTGGATCGCCGAGTGACCGAGTCTGTGAAGGTTTGGAAGTCACCTGAAGACTTACCACGACTGATTGGGCGAGGTCTGTGTGACCTTAGCTCAAGGAGAATACGGTGAGGACTGTGTGTCCTCAGGTTTAAATATCTAGCCACTCCAACCAGACGTACAACTGTCACAGCAGTTGGAACTGGTCTACCAAATCATCGTCTTCACCAAGCCACTGGTTCTATTTCCTCAACCCTTTCATTTCCTCATTCATGTGTTAATGTACTTGATCGTTACTGTGTGAAGACTTTGACTGAAGACTTTCTCAATTTCCTCAATCCTATTTCTTCAGTCACATAGTCTTCAGCCTGCTTATCCTGTGTTTCATGCTACCTGTACTCTGTGCATATTTCATTTCATCATGATGACTGTTCTTATGCCATGTTATGTTTGCATCTGAGTACTTATTCCGCTGCTAAGTAGTTCGTTACTTAGGAATTTCCTCACCGTGAAATTCCAAAGTGACGAATTTGTAAAAATCGCCTATTCACCCCCCCTCTAGTCGACATAACGCACTTTCAAGTAGGTGCAGTTGGTTGAGGGGTAACTAATTGTGGTTCCGTTCGAGGTGAAGATACCCCGAACAAACCCCTCAAAGGATTGTTTTCCATAGTAACAAGTGATAATAAATTTCAGCACATAGTAATAATTTTTCCTTACCGATTTCCACTTACCAAGAGCGCTTCACTCCCCGGTAACATCGCCAGAAAAGAGCCTTGATGACCCACAAGTATAGGGGATCAATCGTAGTCCTTTCGATAAGTAAGAGTGTCGAACCCAACGAGGAGCAGAAGGAAATGACAAGCGGTTTTCAGCAAGGTAATGTCTGCAAGCACTAAAATTATAAGTAACGAGTAGTTTGGTAGCAAGATAATTTGTAACGAGAAAGTAACAGTAATGGTAACAAAAGTGCAGCAAGGTAGCCCAATCCTTTTGAGGCAAAGTACAGGCCAAAATGGTCTCTTATGATAAGCAAAGCGTTCTTGAGGGTACACGGGAATTTCATCTAGTCACTTTCATCATGTTGGTTTGATTTGTGTTCGCTACTTTGATAATTTGATATGTGGGTGTACCGATGCTTAGGTGCTGTTCTTATTTGAACAAACCTCCTACTTATGATTAACCCCCTCGCAAGCATCCGCAACTGCGAGAAAAGTATTAAGAATAAATCTAACCATATCATTAAACTTTTGGATCCAAATCAGTCCCTTATGGAGTAGCGCATAAACTAGGGTTTAAGCTTCTGTCACTCTCACAACCCATCATCTAATAACTACTCCACAAGGCATTCCCTTAGGCCCAAATATGGTGAAGTGTCATGTCGTCGACGTTCACATGACACCACTAAGGGAATCACAACATACATATCATCAAAATATCGAACACATATGAAGTTCACATGATTACTTGCAACAAGATTTCTCCCGTGACCTCAAGAACAAAAGTAACTACTCACAAATGATAATCATGCTCAAGATCAGAGGGGTATTAAATAGCATAATGGATCTGAACATATAATCTTCCACCAAATAAACCATATAGTAATCAACTACAAGATGTAATCAACACTACTAGTAACCCGCAAGTACCAATCTATAGTTCCGGTACAAAGATTGAACACAAGAGATGAACTAGGGTTTGAGAGGAGATGGTGTTGTTGAAGATGTTGATGGAGATTGCCATCCCCAAGATGGGAGAGTTGTTGGTGATGATGATGACGATGATTTCCCCCTCCGGGAGGGAAGTTCCCCCGGCGGAATCGCTCCGTCGGAGGGCAAAAGTGCTCCTGCCCAAGTTCCGCCTCGAGACGGCGGCGCTTCGTCCCAAAAGTCCTCTCCTCATTTTTTCTAGGTCAAAATGACTTATATACCAGAAGAGGGGCACCGGAGGTGGGCCGAGGAGAGCACAACCCACCAGGGCACGCCTGGGCTCCCTGGCGCGCCCAGGTGGGTTGTGCCCACCTGGTGGGCCCCCTCTGGTAGTTATTTGCTCCAATAATTCTTATTTATTCCATAAAAATTCCTCGTGAAGTTTCAGCTCATTTGGAGTTGTGCAGAATAGGTAGCCTGACGTAGCTTTTTCAGGTCCAGATTTCCAGCTGCCGGAATTCTCCCTCTTTGTGTGAAACTTGCATATTATGAGAGAAAAGGCATTAGAATTACTCCAAAAAGCATTATTATGCATAAAAACATCATAAATAACAGTAGGAAAACCTGATGGAAAATGGACGTATCACATACCTAGTTCAATCTCGTTACCGGCAAGTCTCTTTACTCGTTCCGTAATACATCATCTCGTAACTAACTCTTTAGTCAGTTTGCTTGCAAGCTTCTTGTGATGTGTATTACCGAGAGGGCCCAGAGATACCTCTCCGATACATGGAGTGACAAATCCTAATCTCGATCCATGCCAACTCAACAGACACCTTCGGAGATACCTGTAGAGCATCTTTATGATAACCTAGTTACATTGTGACGTTTGATAGCACACAAGGTATTCCTGCGGTATCCGGGAATTGCATGATCTCATAGTCAAAGGAATATGTATTTGACATTAAGAAAGCAATAGCAATAAACTGAATGATCATATGCTAAGCTAACGGATGGGTCTTGTCCATCACATCATTCTCCTAATAATGTGATCCCGTTATCAAATGACAACTCATGTCTATGGCTAGGAAACCTTAACCATCTTTTGATCAACGAGCTAGTCTAGTAGAGGCTCACTAGGGACACAGTATTTTGTTTATGTATCCACACATGTATTTAAGTTTCCGATCAATACAATTCTAGCATGAATAATAAACCTTTATCATGAATAAGGAAATATAATAATAACAACTTTATTATTGCCTCTAGGGCATATTTCCATCAGTCTCCCACTTGCACTAGAGTCAGTAATCTATATTACATTGTAATGAATCTAACACCCATGGAGTCTTGGTGCTGATCATGTTTTGCTCGCGGAAGAGGCTTAGTCAACGGGTCTGCTACATTCAGATTCGTATGTATTTTGCAAATCTCTATGTCTCCATCCTTGAACTTTTCACGAATGTAGTTGAAGCGTCTCTTGATGTGTTTGGTTCTCTTGTGAAACCTGGATTCCTTCGCTAAGGCAATTGCTCCAGTGTTGTCACAAAAGATTTTCATTGGACCCGATGCACTGGGTATTACACCCAGATCGGATATGAACTCCTTCATCCAGACTCCTTCATGCGCTGGTTCCGAAGCAGCTATGTACTCCGCTTCACACATAGATCCCGCCACGATGCTTTGCTTGGAACTGCACCAACTGACAGCTCCACCATTCAATATAAATACGTATCTGGTTTGTGACTTAGAGTCATTCGGATCAGTGTCGAAGCTAGCATCGACGTAACCATTTACGACGAGCTCTTCGTCACCTCCATAAACGAGAAACATATCCTTGGTCCTTTTGAGGTACTTCAGGATGTTCTTGACCACTGTCTAGTGATCCACTCCTGGATAACTTTGGTACCTCTTGCCAAACTTGTGGCAAGACACACATTAGGTCTGGTACACAGCATAACATACATGATAGAACCTATGGCTGAGGCATAGGGAATGACTTTCATTTTCTCTCTATCTTCTGCCATGGTCAGGCTTTGAGTCTGACTCAATTTCACACCTTGCAACACAGGCAAGAACCATTTCTTTGACCAGTCCATTTTGAACTTCTTCAAAACTTTGTCAAGGTATGTGCTTTGTGAAAGTCCTATCAAGCGTCCCAATATATAAGCAGCTTCACCGACGTCTTTCATTGAAAAATTCTTATTCGAGTATCATTTTATGCTATCCAGAAATTCTATATCATTTCCAATCAACAATATGTCATCCACATATAATATCAGAAATGCTACAGAGTTCCCACTCACTTTCTTGTAAATACAGGCTTCATCGTAAGTCTGTATAAAACCATATGCTTTAATCACCTCATCAAATCATATATTCCAGATCCGAGATGCTTGCACCAGTCCATAGATGGATCGCTGGATCTTGCACACTTTGTTAGCACCTTTAGGATTGACAAAACCTTTTGGTTGCATCATATACAACTCTTCTTTAAGAAATCCATTAACGAATGCAGTTTTGACGTCCATCTGCCAGATTTCATAATTATAAAATGCGGCAATTGCTAACATGATTCGGACATACATCAGCATTGCTACGGGTGAGAAAGTCTCATCGTAGTCAACCCCTTGAACTTGTCAAAAACCTTTTGAGACAAGTCGAGCTTTGTAGACAGTGACTTTACCATCAACGTCTGTCTTCTTCTTGAAGATCCATTTATTCTCAATGGCTTGACGATCATTGGGCAAGTCCACCAAAGTCCACACTTTGTTCTCATACATGGATCCTATCTCAGATTTCATGGCCTCAAGCCATTTATCGGAATCTGGGCTCATCATAGCTTCTTCATAGTTTGTAGGTTCACCATGGTCTAATAACATGACTTCCAGGACAGGCTTACCGTACCACTCTGGTGAGGAACGTGTTCTTTTCGACCTACGAGGTTCAGTAGTAACTTGATCTGAAGTTTCATGATCATCATCATTTGCTTCCTCTCTAGTTGGTGTAGGCATCACAGGAACGGTTTTCTGTGATGTGCTACTTTCCAATTCGAATTGTACCTCATCAAGTTCTACTTTCCTCCCACTCACTTCTTTCGAGAGAAACTCCTTCTCTAGAAAGGACCCATTCTTGGCAACAAAGATCTTGCCTTCGGATCTGTGGTAGAAGGTGTACCCAATAGTTTCCTTAGGGTATCCTATGAAGACGCACTTCTCCGATTTATGTTCGAGCTTATCAGGCTGAAGCCTTTTGACATAAGCGTCGCATCCCCAAACTTTAAGAAATGACAGATTAGGTTTCTTGCCAAACCACAGTTCATATGGTGTCGTCTCAACGGATTTAGATGGTGCCCTATTTAACGTGAATGCGGCTGTCTCTAATGCATAACCCCAAAACGATAGTGGTAAATCGGTAAGAGACATCATAGAACGCACCATATCTAATAAAGTACAGTTACGATGTTCGGACACACCATTACGTTGTGGTGTTCCAGGTGGCGTGAGTTGTGAAACAATTCCACATTGTTTTAAATGAAGGCCAAACTCGTAACTCAAATATTCGCCTCCGTGATCAGATCATAGAAACTTTATTTTCTTGTTGCGATGATTCTCCACTTCACTCTGAAATTCCTTGAACTTTTCAAATGTTTCAGACTTGTGTTTCATCAAGTAGATATATCCATACCTACTCAAATCATCTGTGAAGGTCAGAAAATAAGGATACCCGCCGCGTGCTTCAATACTCATCGGACCGCATACATCGGTATGTATTATTTTCAATAAGTCATTAGCTCGCTCCATTGTTCCGGAGAACGGAGTTTTAGTCATCTTGCCCATGAGGCATGGTTCGCAAGTATCAAATGATTCATAATCAAGTGATTCCAAAAGTCCATCCGCATGGAGTTTCTTCATGCGCTTTACACCAATATGACCTAAACGGAAGTGCCACAAGTATGTTGCACTATCATTATCAACTTTGCATCTTTTGGCATCAATATTATGAATATGTGTATCACTACGATCAAGATTCAACAAGAATAGACCATTCATCAATGGTGCATGACCATAAAAGATATTACTCACATAAATAGAACAACCATTATTCTCTGATTTAAATGAATAACCGTCTCGCATTAAACAAGATCCAGATATAATGTTCATTCTCAATGCTGGCACCAAATAACAATTATTGAGGTCTAAAACTAATCCCGAAGGTAGATATAGATGTAGCGTGCTGACGACGACCACATCGACCTTGGAACCATTCCTGACGCCCATCGTCACCTCGTCCTTAGCCAATCTTCGTTTATTCCCCAGCTCCTGTTTCGAGTTACAAATATGAGCAACCGAACCAGTATCAAATACCCAGGCGCTACTACGAGCATTAGTAAGGTACACATCAATAACATGTATATCAAATATACCATTGTTCACTTTGCCATCCTTCTTATCCGCCAAGTATTTGTGGCAGTTCCGCTTCCAGTGACCATTCCCTTTGCATTAGAAGCACTCAGTTTCAGGCTTGGGTCCAGCTTTGGGTTTCTTCACGGGAGCGGCAACTTGCTTGCCATTCTTATTAAAGTTCCCTTTCTTTCCCTTTCCCTTTTTCTTGAAACTTGTGGTCTTGTTAACCATCAACACTTGATGCTCCTTCTTGATTTCTACCTCCGCAGCTTTAAGCATTCCGAAGAGCTCGGGAATTGTTTTTGTCATCCCTTGCATATTATAGTTCATCACGAAGCCTTTGTAGCTTGGTGACTGAAGAACTCTGTCAATAACACTATTCAAGTGGAAGATCAATTTCCAGCGAGTTTTGTGGTTATGATACCCATACATTTTGAGTATGTGTTCACTGATAGAACTATTCTCCTCCATCTTGCAGCTATAGAACTTGTTGGAGACTTCATATCTCTCAACCCGGGCATTAGCTTGAAATATCAACTTTAGCTCTTGGAACATCTCATATGCTCCGTGACGTTCAAAACGTCTTCGAAGTCCCGGTTCTAAGCCGTAAAGCATGTCACACTGAACTATTGCGTAGTCATCAGATTGAGTCTGCCAGACGTTCATAACATCTGAAGTAGCTCCTGCAGTAGGTCTGTCACCTAGCGGTGCATCAAGGACATAATTCTTCTGTGCAGCAATGAGGATAATCCTCAAGTTACGGACCCAGTCCGTGTAGTTGCTACCATCATCTTTCAACTTAGCTTTCTCTCGGAACGCATTAAAATTCAGGGGAATAGTAGCACGGGCCATTGATCTACAACATAGATATGCAAAACTATTAAGACCAAGTTCATGATAAATTAAGTTCAATTAATCAAATTACTAATGAACTCCCACTTAAATTAACATCCCTCAAGTTATCTAAGTGATACATGATCCAAATCAACTAACCCATGTCCGATCATCACGTGAGATGGGGTAGTCATCAATGGTGAACATCTCTATGTTGATCATATCTACTATATGACTCAAGTTCGACCTTTCGGTCTCCAGTGTTCCGAGACCATGTCTGTACATGCTAGGCTCGTCAAGTTTAACCCAAGTAATTTGCATGTGCAAAACTGTGTTACACCCGTTGTATGTGAACGTAGAGTCTATCACACCCGACCATCACGAGGTGCTTCGAAACGATGAACTTTGGCAACGGTGCATACTCGGGGAGAACACTTTTATCTTGAAATTTAGTGAAGGGGTCATCTTATGATGCTACCGCCGTTCTAAGCAAAATAAGATGCATAAAGGATAAACATCACATGCAATCAAAATATGTGACATGATATGGCCATCATCATCTTGTGCTTTTGATCTCCATCTCCAAAGCATCGTCATGAGCTCCATCGTCACCGGCTTGACACCTTGATCTCCATCGTTGCGTCGGGGTCATCTCGCCAACTATTGCTTCTACAACTATAGCTAACGCATAGCGATAAAGTAAAGCAATTAAATGGCGCTTGTATTTCATACAATAATTAAGAGACAACCCTAAGGCTCCTGCCGGTTGTCGATATTACAAAACATGATCATCTCATACAACAACCTATATCACATCATGTCTTGACCATATCACATCACAACATGCCCTGCAAAAACAAGCCAGACGTCCTCTACTTTGTTGTTGCAAGTTTTACGTGGCTGCTACGGGCTTCTAGCAAGAACCGTTCTTAACTACGCAAAACCACAACAGTGATTATCAAGTTTGCTGTTGTAACCTTCTTCAAGGACCGGCCGTAGTCAAATTCGATTCAACTAAAGTAAGAGAAACAGACACCCGCCAGCCACCTTTATGCAAAACAAGTTGCATGTCAGTCGGTGGAACCGGTCTCATGTGCATGGACATGTAAGGTTAGTCCGGACTGCTTCATCCCACAATGCCGCCGAATCAAAATAAGACATTGGTGGTAAGCAGTATGACTATCACCGCCCACAACTCCTTTGTGTTCTACTCGTGCATATCATCTACGCATAGACCTGGCTCTGATACCACTGTTGTGGAACGTTGCATGGAAAACAAAAAATTTCTACGCACACGCAAGATCTATCCATGGAGATGCATAGCAACGAGAGGAGAGAGTGTGTCCACGTACCCTCGTAGACCGTAAAGCGGAAGCGTTTATTAACGCGGTTGATGTAGTCGAACAGCTTCGCGATCCAACCGATCAAGTACCGAACGTACGACACCTCCGTTTTCAGCATACGTTCAGCTCGATGACGTCCTCGCCTTCTTGATCCAGCAAGACGAGTGAAGTAGTAGATGAGTTCCGGCAGCACGACAGCGTGGTGACGGTGATGGTGAACTTGTTCCCGCAGGGCTTCGCCGTGCACTGCGAAAAAACTGGACAGAGGACTAAACTGTGGAGAGGGGCGCCGCACACGGCTAAGAGATTGTTGTGGGTTGTGTGGCGCCCCCTCCCTCTCATATATATAGGTGGGGGGAGGGGAGGCAGCCAGGGTGCGCCCCAAGGTGGCCGGCCGGCCCCCTTGGGCACCTACCCTTTGGCGCCCCCCTTTCCTTGTTTGCTTGCGGGGAGAAGGCAGGAGGGGGTGGCGCCCCCTTTCCATCCTCTTAGGTGGAGGGAAGGAAAGAGGGGCTAGCCCTCCCCCCTTACCATCCATAGGGCCAGTGGCCAAGAGGAGGGGCGCGCCAGCCCCTTGTGGGCTGGTGTGTTCCCCTCTCTTGGCCCATAAGGC
Source organism: Thinopyrum elongatum (assembly GCA_011799875.1). Taxonomy (NCBI): domain Eukaryota; kingdom Viridiplantae; phylum Streptophyta; class Magnoliopsida; order Poales; family Poaceae; genus Thinopyrum; species Thinopyrum elongatum. The sequence goes on along the minus strand of CM022303.1, from coordinate 102,752,638 downwards.
CCATTAACCTCCCGGGGCTTCCCGGAACCCCTTCCGGTGATCCGATGATTACCCGGTACACTCCAAAACTTTTTTGGTGACCAAATAGTATCGTCCTATATATCAATCTTTACCTACGGACCATTCCGGAGCTCCTCGTCATATCTGTGATCTCATCCGGGACTCTGAACAACATTCAGTCACCAATTCACATAACTCATATAATACTATATCATCAACGAACGTTAAGCGTGCGGACCCTACGGGTTCGAGAATGATGTAGACATGACCAAGATGTCTCTCCAGTCAATAACCAATAGCGGGACCTGGATGCCAAATTGGTTCCTACATATTCTACGAAGATCTTTATCGGTCGAACCTTATGACAACATACGTAATTCTCTTTGTCTGTCGGTACGCCACTGGTACAGCAAGGTGCTATACAAACGGTTTTAACCCCTTTCCGCGACGGCGGTTTGAACCGTCGCCAAGTGAGTGACTGCGATAGGGGGGATTCTTCCCACACGACCCAGAAACCGTCGGGGATAGGCCCTCCTGGCACACACGCTCGGCAAAATAAGGTCGTGTGCGACGGGCGAGCGATCAAATATGGTTATACGTACAGTTGTGCTAGAAAAATACAATTATATAGGCCAAATCGTTTCCGGTCGTAAGTACATCCCACACAGTCAGTTCCGGCTAAACATTTCCGTTCTTATGTACATTATACATAGTCAATCCAAGGAATACGTTTCCGTTAGTATGTACAACCCACACAGTTAATCCAAGAAGTATGTTCCATTCGTATATACATTCCACACAGTCACTCCAAGGAAAACGTTTCCGTTCGCAGGTACATCACACACAATTTTCCCCATTAAATCATTTGTGATAGCGTTGCCATTGCACACGATATTAACAATTTTATCGTTTGTGTTATTGAATGCATCACACACGGTGCGTAGAAGAAACTATGTGGCAAAGGCTGTCCATCACACACACTTTTTATGTGGTAAACGTTTGCGCAAGGTGGCCTAACGCAAACAGTTTTCAAGAGGATATCGTGTGTGATTGTTCATTGATCGAACACGGTTTATTCCTAGAAACTGTGTGCGCTGCCTGAGATCATCGCCCACGGTGTTTTCTCAATAACCGTTTGCAATAGAAAAACCCAATTAGCAGGCTAATTGCAGGCTAATTGCCTTATTATTAATAATCCATTTATTAATCTAATTGACATTTCATATTAAGCACACAATATATTTCATTTTCATATTAAGGAAGCAGGATTTCATAATTGAAATACATCAGAGTACAACATCATATAGCTTCAGCACTCAGCTACCCCATTACACAACTGCACCAGCACAAAGTTTCACATGCAACATCTATAACCTTTCCAAATTAGCATCATAGATGGTACATAGACAGATGGATCTCATCTGGAAAACTGCTGAAGTGGAAGGCGAATATTGAGCCTTCATTGATGTTGAAGGTCTTTGCAACTTTAGGCCAACGCCTGTCCATCCTTCGTCCTCTTCAGGAACACTTCAATATTGAACCGTGGATGTTGTATGAATACCTTCCTCACCTCCTGACCATACAGGTGGTTTGAGAGGTAATCATCAGTGAACTACTTTGGAAAGGCCTGAAAACAAGGATATGCATAAATATCTTCTCTAGATTTGAAATGGCGCAAAGGAAATTAAAAAGACAAGGTATAACAGTTAGTACCATCATGTAGTGAACTGATGTCTTCTTCATTGTGCAGACAAAGATCTTGTTGTTTTTTGTCGCTAATTTCTTTATCGTAACAATCTTTCTTATAACACCCCCAGCATCACACTACAGTAATTCCTTATTATCAGTGCCAAGTCATCATCATTTGCATTTCCTGATCACAGTGTTCAAACACCACAATTCAAATTTCTCCCTGAAATCAATTCAAATTCAATTGCAAAATAAAGTTGCACCAAAATTTCTGAAAAATAGTTCACCATGTTGCAAATAATCTCAAGGCAATTAGAAAATTGGAACCAACCTTACCAAATTTCCCAGAATGCCCCTGGATTTTATTTTGGTGGTCCAGCAGCATTTATCTTGCCTTATTCAATTTACAAAATTACCTAGCCACTTCCAATTGCCTTGAAACATTTTGTGGCAGTGACAAAATTCACAAAGTATTTATGTGGCCTAGTCCCACATTTATCAAAAGTGTTTTGGCAGCCCTAATTATTTCTATACTGCTTCTGTTAATAAATAAAAAGAAAAGCAGAAAAATAGAAAAGGGCATAGGCTTACCTGACACTGGGCCGAAGCCACAGTGCGGCCCAGGCAGCCCACCAAGCCTCGCCCCACCTACCTCGCCTCGGTGTCGTCCTCCCCATGGTCGACTGCACTCGCGCCGGCCATCGCTCGACACCGCGACGCAGCGGGCGCCGCGAGGGGATAAGGCCGCCCCGTTCTTCCCCCTTGGACCCCCTGCTCACTCTCCCCACTCCTCCTCGCTCCCCATCGCCTTGTCCCTCGCCTCGCCCCCTTCCCTTTTCTGCGAGGCCGAATGAGCCGTTGCCGCCGCTCGACATTACCGCGGTCACCGACCACCTCGAGCCTCTCCAGGTTGTCTGGGAGCGCCGCCGCCGTCTACCTCAACTTCATCGACCACCGGACCGAGCCGGAACCCCCTACATCACCGGCATCGGCCCCTTCTTCAACCTCTCTGTCGCCGGCGATCTCCGACGACTGCGGCCTCCCTCTGCGCTACCGTTCACCGAGGGGCCTCCATGAGCCCGCGCGGTGAGCTCCGCTTCCCCCCACACCATTTTCCCCTTTGTTCCCGCGCCCAGCCGAGCTCCTGCTGCTGCCGTACTTCGGTTGCCGCCGACGAGCTTGTCGCCGTAGCTCCCTTCATTATCACGGCCACCTGAGCGCGTCGTTGTGCTCAGGGCACCTCTAGGGTGCGGCCGGTGCCCTCCGTGAAACCTCTCGAGCCGTGCATCACCATAACCGTAGCACACCCGAGAACGCCGCCGCGGCGCCTCGTCGTCCGGCCAACTCCGGCCATCCCTGCGGTCTCGTGATAGCCTATTTGGATGCGGCGTTCGTCGCTCGTTTGAATGCAAGTCGCGGCGCGCGAAATGGAGCCCCGTAGCGAAAGCCCGACGCACTCCGGTGAAGGACCACCGCGAACGCGCTCGCCGGAGCTTCTCCGGTGGCGCCACTGACCTGGCAGGCATGGGGCCCACCCCAGTGAGGCTGCCAGTGGGTCCCCTGGACTTGGGTTGACTTTGTTGACCGGGCCAACGCCATTACTGTTCACCCAGAGACGCTGACGTGTGGGCCCCCTACGCTAATTAAACTAATTAGTATTTTAAACTAATCTGTTAATTAAGTTAGACACTGCCAGGTGGGTCCCGCTAGTTAATTAGGTTAGTTAGTTAAATTAACCACTGCTAATTAGTCCAGTCACTGACCAGTGGGACCCACTGGACCCACTGGTCAGGTTTGACTAGTCCGCGGGTCTGTTGACCTGCTGATGTCATGCTGACACTTTGCTGACATCATAATTCATTTTCAATAATTCTGTTAATTTAAGTAAATTCCAGAAAATACTTTAATCTTTGAAAATTCGTAGAAAATAAACCGTAGCTTAGATCGAAAAACTTAAAACATGAAAGTTGCTCAGAACGACGAGACGAATCTGATCGTGTCATTTGTTTCGATGCCGGAACCCCCTACGTAGGTGAAACCGCAACTTCGAGGCCGTATCCGGTATGTGAATAGTGCATATACACCGGATAATAAATCCAACTTAAATCCTGAAGTAGCTAAAAATGCCTTAGACATACTTTAGGCAACCCTGCACTGCATACTAGGCGTAGCATGCCCTGTGTTGCATTTGTTTGCATTATGTTTACCTGTTTCTTCCCCCTCTTCTCTCTCGGTAGACCCCGACATTGAGGTAGCTCCCGAGGTAGACGCAACTCTGGAGTACGACTACGTCCCCGACGACATCGTTGACGACCTTGCCCTTGCCGCAGACCAACCAGGCAAGCACCCCCCTTTTGAGCATTCCGATATCGCCCATTCTCTTCTCTCTTATGCTTGCATTAGAATCTGTTGCTGTTACTATATCCTATATCTGCTGCATAGCCTGTTTACTTGTAACCTGCTGTTGATACTTACTTGTTATCCTAAACTGTTTAGAATAGGTTGGGTAGAGACCATCAGAGACCCCATTTATCCCGACTGCCCCGCTGGATGATCAGAAGACCCGAGCAACGGGATCGAAGACCAGGCCCCGACACCGCACGACACTTCCCTTACTTGCTCGACACTACTGGGTTACTATCAAGTGCCGAGGGTGATACCTCGTCAGCACTTCTGATGATAACCTTGTAGGTTAGTTAATCAGTCATGGTCATTGAGGGTGATTCCTCCTACACCACCCCCGAAACCGACACTATCGTGCAACTCCTCAAGAGTGGACCTCGAGGGTGATTCCTCTTACGTTCACCTTGACGATTATGTCAGGTGGGGATCCAACGAGGGTGATGCCTCGGATTCCTTCTTGATGCGGTAGCCACACGGATGACTTACATTACTGATATTACTGTTCATACTGGATAAAGACGGGTCGGCCCTGAGGGGTACTCGCGCGATCTTATTAGCGAGTGATGTGGAGTCGGGTGGACCTGGATGGTGCCCGAGGGTTGAACACGAGGCGTGGCCGGGCATTCCTCGCCCTTTCCGCAAGTCCTCGAGACGGGGCGACGGGGACACATCTTTCGTGAGTCTCTGCTCGTTACCGCACTGCCATCACACTAACGGTTTGGATATTTGATCCGAGGGGCCTCTGGCCTGATAGCACTAACCATCACGTGGGCATAGTATGGGCGTTCTGCGTCGTATACTTCAGCCGAAGCTAAATAGACGTCAGCAACTGAGCGGTACACGCTGGGTTGGACTGGTAACGCAACCGCGCTTGTATTAAGGGGTTGCTAGGTCTGCTCACCGGCAGTGTACGCAACGTGCAGGAGCGTCCGGGGCGATGGCCCAAGACCCCGTGGGGCATAGGTTAGTCCGGCGTGCTGACCTCTCTGTTAAGTATTTGGTCGGGTTGCGGCGTATCGTTTGGCCGAGGCCGAGCATGACCCAGAAAAGTGTGTCCGGCCGGAGTTAATCGAGCGTGGTGGGTAAGTTGGTGCACCCCTGCAGGGAAGAACTAATCTATCGATAGCCTGTCCTACGGTAACGGACACTCGGAGTTGTATCCCGATCGGTACAACTAGAACTTGAGATGAGATGGATAGTATGGCTCTGGGATTGCTTTCTCGCAGGGAGTCGAGGAAGAATCTCTGGCCGAGGTTGATGTTACTACTACTACTTTACATTATGTTAATCTGTACTCTTCTAATGCTGCAAGACCGATGAAGATGCTTGAAGATGCTAGTCTTCGATAGGACTAGGCTTTCCCCCTCTATTCTGGCATTTCTGCAGACCAGTCCACATATACAGCCCCCTTTGAAAATGTTGCATATGTAGTGTAGATCCTTGCTTGCTGAGTACTTCGGATGAGTACTCACGTTTTCTTTATTTTCTTTTTCTCCCCATATCCAATTGACGCCGCCAGATGACGGAGCCCCTGCGACCGTTGCCCCCGCCGACGGCTACTACTACTACCCTCCCGGCGAGTACTACTACGAGGAGCCGACTGACGACCAGGAGTAGGTTCGGAGGGTCCCAGGAAGGAGGCCTGCGCCTTTCGATCGTAGCTTTTGTTTTGCCCTGCCTTCTTAAAGGCTTATCTCTGCTTCTGTAATATATCTGTACTCAGATATCTGATGCTTCCGCTGACGCTTGTATGCCATCGAGCTATGTATTCGAGCCCTCGAGGCCCTGGCTTGTAATATAAAGCTTGTATGACTTTATTTATGTTTTAGAGTTGTGTTGTGATATCTTCAAGTGAGTACTTAGGCTTGATCATGTGCATTTGCATGTATGATTAGTGCACGATTAAGCCAGGGTCATCACATTTCTAAGTTTCTTGACTTGACTGATATTCATGGACAACTCATTTCCACATATGCAAAAAGGGTCAAACAGTGGGTCAAAACCTCTGACAGCAGGACCTACATGTGCAAGACCAAATTGTTAAAAACCTAATATTTAAAAACAAGAAGTGGAAGGTGTGTTATTAACTGCAACAGGCCTAATATTTGAAAACAAGCAAACATAGTCATTCAAACTTGTATTGTGCAGGTCTAAGTACACTAGTTATTGAGCCTGTTTGGATCCATGGGTTAGAGTTAGTTTGAGCTAGTTTGGGCTCAAATAGCCCTAAAGTATCCAAACATGAGGGCTAGTTTGAGCTAGTTGTGTCTAACCCACCCAAAACAACTATCCCACCCAAGAGGTGCTGATTGGGGCTAGTTCGCCTAGTGCATTTATTGTCAATCTAACACTGTCATCCAAACACCTCTTTGGCTAGAGTTAGTTCAGGGTTAGTCATTGTTGAGTATCATTGTTATTTAGGAAACGTAGGATAGCGTAGGATTTATTCTACCTTGACTTGTACTCCAAGATGACCATGTACTCCTATATATATGCCCACGAGGCTCAAGCAATACAATCAACTATTCCACCAATCTCTCTCTCTCCCTTTTAACTGCCAAGAGCTAGAAACTAACTCTAACCTCTAGCTAAGTTAGAGTATCCAAACAGTGCCATTGTTAAATCAAATGGAAAGACGTGGTAAATACTCCCTCCAGTCCTTTTTACTCTGCATATAAGAATTGTCTGAAGTCAAACTTCATAAAGTTTGACCTTATTTATATGAAAAAATATCAACATCTACCATGCTAAAGTTATACAATATGAAAATTGAAGTCATGACACATGTACTGATATTGATTTCATATTGTGAATGTTGGTATTTTTTCTATAAAGTTGGTCAAACTTTACGAGGCTTGACTTTAGACAAATCTTATATGCAAACTAAAAAGATTCGGAGGGAGTTCAACATGCTTAACAACAACCAAATATAGTCATTCATAGAGCTATTGTTAAAATTGGTATTGATGAAATTGAACTGCACAGTTCATACTAGCACATATAGAATATCACACTGTTAATAGCTGAAATAAACAAGGCATACTATGAACAATCAAAGATGGCAATTGAAACTGGACATATGCTAACTACAAAGAACCGAACAACCATAAACCGTAGAAATAAACAAGGCGTAATGCAAACAACAAAATATATCAATAAATACTGGACAGGTTCTCACTAAAAAGGAGTTCGAGAAAACAAATCATGGGTTTCCTCACTTGTCATAGATTGGCTCCTCCTCGTGGGCGCCGTCGATGAGGTCTGACTTGCCAGCTGAGGATCCCAAGCCAGCGTCGCAGAACGTGTCCTTCAGAAATGACAAAAGGGGCTCCATGGCGATGAAGGATGGCAAATTGTTCATAACAAGCCGCAGGAGGTCAGCGGCAGGGCCATCGATGAGATCGACAGCTGTCGAACCCGAAGGGTTGGGGGTAAGCAACTTAACCTGTGACATAGCCTGCGTCAAGCCGTCGGTGTCGATGACCTCGATGACGTAGCCGGCGTCCGTGACATGCCAGAATACTCTAGCCCGCTGATTGAAAGGCCCAATCTAGGTCCATTCATCGTCGTCAGCTTCCTCGGCGGCCACCTCGCCGACGTTAGGCGAAGAGGCCGTGGTAAAGCTCTTTTGGGCCATTCGCTCCTTGAGCTCCCCGGGAAGCGTAGCCGGGCTTAGGTTGCGACGCTTTGGAGTGGGGGAGGGGGGGTGGAGATGGGGATCTCTGGGAAAGGGGGCGTTTCGCAGGCGTCATCTAAGAAACTCAGGGCGGCGAGGGTATGTATATCGGTGGGTAAATTGCACAGGCAGACCGGCAGAGGTTGTCGATGGAGGCGACGCGGCAGCGGCGGCGACCTAGCTAGGTTTGGAGCGAGGGAGGGGTGGTGTGTATGTGTGTGAGCGGGGGATTTGGGGTGAGCGAAGGATTTGGGGAGTGTGTGTGGAGGGGGTCCAAGGTGGTGTTTGAGGAAATGCCACGGGTACCGAAAATTTTACTAGGTGGGAGTAAAATGGCGGGGCTACCGAAAATTTGGATCAAGGGATCGAAGCAGAGCGGGGCGGGAGTAACGAACATCACACATGGTTAAAACATAATAGGCATGTGCTATCAAACAGAAAACCACTCCAGCCGAGAAGATATTTTTGAGATTGCGAGGGATGCAGGCGGGAGTAAAATGCTGGGGCTCCAGTTCAAAAAAAATCCAGGGCTACTGAAAATTTGGATCAACTGATTGAAGCAGAGCGGGAGTAACAGACATCGCACACGGTCCACACTTACGAATCGTGTGCTATCAAACAGAAAAACCCTCTACACGGGTATATATTTTTGAGATTACAAGGCAGTAGATATTTTCGAGAGCGGGAGACAAGCCTCGTGGAGCCCAATCTACTATGCTAATATGAGTGACTGCAGGGGCACATGCGTGGCACACGGGTAGTCTAACCGAACCGTGTCTGTTGCGTACTCAATCGCAGACAGTTTCTGCATCCAACTCGTGTGCTGTTTATTAATTTGGCAAAAAGAATAATGCGGGAAAGGTTCAGAACACGAACACACTTGCATGTGGACCAAATATATGTATGAAAATGGTGGTTTGATGTTCGAATACCCAATGCACAACTTTGATGTGGCACCTGTCGCACAAAGCGCACAGTATTGCTAGTCAGCCAACCCCTACGAACCCCACTTCGTGTCGGCGGTAAGGGAATCCTAGCTATGAATGCATGCCCCCAGATATTTAGGTTTGAAATCTCACCCTACCACAACACAAAACCTATAGGAGTCCATCATATATATGGTCAAACTTCCCCTTTCGCTTCTGGACAAAGGTGGACCATGTCCTGACCCACAAATGTGTGCTTGTGGCGGGAGATAGGTGAGACCACATACGAACCACCTGCGGGCGGCCCTATACTATATGTATGAAAAGGGTGTGGTGTGATATTGAACTATACCGTTCACAACTTTGATGTGGTACGTGTGCCTCGCAAAATAACCGGACTTCCCCGACCCCACGGAGGTTGCGGGTAGTGCGAAGTCCCCCCCCCCACACACACATGTGTCGGGGGGAGGGCATCTCACCAAGACGTACTGTAACACGGACGAAACAGAATCCAACTTGATCGTACAACCTCTCTCGCTCGTTGTTGGTCAAAGTGATGGACGTCCACACGGCCCCGCAAAATGGGCTAGCTTGTCTCCGATAAACTCGTGAGGGAGTACTGTCTGAAGACAAAACCCACTCTGTGCATGTGGCCCAATTATGTATGGAAGTGGTCTGTGTGGTGTTTGAATACGCAATGCGCAAATTTGATGTGACACCATGCTTTGGAACCATATATAAAATCCCCACACTGATCGAGGGTTCACGATGCGTAGCATGCATGCGCTCAAACTTAATTAGGCCTAGAATGATCGACCTACTACTATACGGTAACACGAACCAAAGAAGAAGAATTTACCCTGGTAACCTTTCTCGTCGTCGGTCGAAATGATGGACGTCCATGGGGCCCCACAAATATATATTGGCTTGCCGCCCATATATAACCTAGCGAGTGAGAGTGTGCAAAGATAACCATTGCATGTATGTGTCCCAAACATATTTATGGAGGTGCGTGATGCATGCATATGTGTTGAATTAATACCTAATGCACAACATTGATGTGGTGCATGTGTTCAAAATCGCACAGGTCCCCACACAGAGGTTCATGACGTGTCGTGTGCTCGCCCCGCCCCCCTCGATCCAGCGGGATGGATTCATGTGTACACATGCACTATTATATATGTAATCCCGCCTATATCGCGAGACAAGCAAAAAATAAATCCTCTCCTAAGTCAAAATAATTAACCTCTCTCATTGTCAGTGAAAGTGATGGACCAAGCGGGCCGACAGATGGAAGCATCGTCGATAACCACGTGAGTTAGTGCCACAGGACAACCACCATCGCTTGCATGTGTGCCAAAACATATATATGGAGAGGTGTATGGTTGTGATGTCTTGAATACCTAATGCAGAACCTTTGATGTGGCATTTGCCTCAAAAACCACAAAGTCCCCACACAGAGTGAGGTTCATGTGTGACACCTAGTATATGTTGGTCCCATCTCCCCTTTGACACGTACTATATATATATACTCCTACCCTAACACAACCCCAAAAGAATTAATCCTCCGTGTTCGTCAAATGTGCCTCTCTCTCTCGTTGGGTCAAAGTGATGGAGGACGACCTCTCGCGGGCCCACAGATGGAAGCGCCGCACGCGAGTGAGGTCCTATAGGGCAACCACCGCCTGCATGGTATTGCGTGGTGTTTAAATATACCAATGCACAACTTTGATGTGGCACTTGCCTCGGGAACCGGAAAGTCCCCACATGGAGCGAGGTTATGACACACACACACACACACACACACACACACATATCCCGCGCCACCACCTCCACTCTGAGGCATGTCAAACTTTTTCTGCAGTGAACATGTGACCAAAGGAGTGCCGTGTTAAAGTTTGAAAAAAAAAACAGAGATCATTCGACCCGTCTTATACATTGATTGATTTCCTAGGGATTTAATGTGCAAAAATCAAATTTGAGCTACATATGCACCAAAATGGATTGCAAAATCATATGTGTGTCCCTTGGTGCATGTTTCCCCGTGAAAGAAATTTCAAAACATTGAGAATATTGATTTTTAAAATTCAGTAAATCCAAAACTTAGTTGAAATTCATGAAACTTATCGTGGTGTCATATATGGACACCAGTAGACCGTGATATTGTATTTTTTTTCGTCAAATTTGAGACAAGTTTTGATATAATCTACTCACAAACGGGAGATTGTTAATAACTGGCAACCAATATCTCATATGCAATATTTATTTAGACCGTGTGCGTTAGACCGTGCCATGCTTCAGTTAAGTAGTAAAGCGGCAGAATGAATCATCAAAAAACAAAAAAAAAATATACGTGCCATGCGCCCCGTGTGGCGTGCGAGCAGGCGTGAGTTGACGAGACGCATGCGAGCAGTCTGTCGTGCAGGCAGACCGTAAGGCGTGCGTGCAGGCGTATGAATTGACGGGAGGTGTTTCCATTGCGCAGTGTCACCGGGAGGCGTGCGAGTAGCTGTGTGAAATGATGGTATAGGAATGCCAGAAGTCAGCCGCGCAGGCTCACCGAGAAGCGAGACAGCTTTTGACCGCCGCCCGCCTCGCTCCCACTGGTCCGTATTAATGGCGCGCCTGAGCGGCCGCACCCCTCCATCCTCTCCACACACACAATCCTCTCTCTCCGCCCGCATCCTCGATGCCGCTCTCAGTCCTCAAAACCATCAGTGTATGAGGATGCCGCCAAAGCGCCCCATCAGAGGGAGTGGCGACGTAGGGGCTGCTGAAGCACCGGAGCACGGCGTGAATATGGAGACAGAGGTTTCCGTCGCCGCCGACGAGGTGGAGAATGAGGCTGCCAAAAAGCGGAGGCGGGTCGAGAAAGAACCGCAAGCGACTCCAGCAGGCCTAGACTTCATCACCAGCCTCCCCGATGATATGTTAACAGTCATCATATCCCTCCTCCCAATCAAATATGGGGCGAGGACAACCGCCCTTTCCCGGCGGTGGCGCCCCCTATGGCTCTCCACCCCTCTCGACCTCCTTGACGCCCACGAGCTCTGCCATGCCTATCGCAAAAGCTTGGATGCGTTCTCCCAGATCCTCGACAGTCACCATGGCCCAATCAGAGGCCTTATCATGGGCAAGTTCCGTTCCAACGGCAAGGACCGAGCCGAGCTTGACGAGTGGTTTCGATCCCCCACCCTAGATCAGCTCGAGGAGCTCAGTTTTAATGATGGGCAGATGCGCTCGCTGCCAATGTCCGTGCTCCGCTTTGCGCCCACGTTGCGCCTCGCCAAGTTCATGAACTGCCATCCCCCCTTTATGACGCGCCCGCTATTTTACTACCACAACTGAAGCACCTCGAGCTCATCGCCGCCTGCATCCCAAAGGATGACATGGAGCGTCTGCTCCGCGGCTGTACTGCACTCGAGTTCCTTCGTCTTCAGGCGATGAATTGGTCGAGTAGCTTCCACATCACCTCCATGGCTCTTCGGACTATTTATGTGTGTTGCTGGTGCTGCAACGAGAGATCACAAAAGGTGGACCACAATATGGTCATTGAGGACACACCATTACTTGAGAGATTACTTGTAGTTGATCAACAAGGTCCAACAAGAATCAATGTCATTTCTGCGCCGAAATTGACAGTGGTGGGCTACTCGTCTGTCAAATACTCCTACTTTCAGGTACACCCGTCGCCTTCTACCTCTCCTTCTTGATATCAACATTATTTCTAATTTTGAAGATGTATGTTCGTCTGTCATCTAGAAAAGCTTCACCCAGATTCTGCGCACAGTGAAGGTCTTGGCACTATAATCTATCGGCCCCAACCTGGACCAAGTTGTCAATTTCCTGAGATGCTTTCCGTGCCTGAAGAAGCTGTATATCGAGGTGATGTTCCTTTCCTTTTAAATGTTAACCATAAGAGAGTTCAATTTTTGGCACCTTTTCCCAAGTTTACAATGACAATGTACTATGATTTCTGAAGGAATTTTGGAGGATTTCAGGACATACACCCCCTACCCCCACCCCATATTGGTTGCTTGATTCATATGGTTACAATCCATAAGCATTTCTCCTTTGGATTCATATGTACTTGTTTTCTTAGGGAATTTTTCATCCACTCCAACCTCTTGTGAAGAAGGCTATATTTTTCTAGATTGTAATCAAATGCCCATGTTAATCATGTCAGATCAAAGATGCATGGCACGTGGGTGCATTTTACAAATCCTGCAAACCAAATAGGCCTGTAGTAGTGTTCAAAACTGCATGTAGGCACTAACACGTTCTCTTCTTTTGTAGATAATAATAGGCCCGGTGGTGGATAATGTTTATAACGACAATCACATCGAATGCCTGGATCTGCATCTCTCAAAAATTACTTTGAACTCCTACCGAGGGACCTTACCGGAGAATATATTCGCCAGGTTCTTTGTTGCCTGAGCAAGGGTGCTTAAGGTAATGAGGTTGAACATGCATTTAAATAGGAAATATGAATGGTTTGTTGATCAGAGCCGGCAGCTACTGCAGAATGGAAGAGGCTCCAAAAAAGCTAAACTTCGTATTGGAAGTGCATATGATAGAGTAATTGGAAGTCATTGTGTCAACCCCATACATGACTTGTCAGCGGCTGATCCCTTTGCAGAAATGATGAGGTTTTGAAACCGGCCTTACTATTTTTATTTTTAGTTTGAACCTCTCTTATATCCATGTTCAGCTGATCAGCACGGGCGTTTGCAGCTGAATGAGCTGAATTTCATTTCTAATATCAGTTTGAACCTTGTAATCTTCGAATTTGAGCCATGTAACTCTGGAAATTGAACCTTGTAATATTTCGGGCTTTTGTGGTACAATGGTTGAAATGGCATCGCATGAGACTCGTATATTGGTAGTACTATTTTGACCTTAATATGCAATAGACTTAGATTTTATTAACCATTCACGACCAGGGATCCAGTCGAAAGCAGAGCAATAGCAAACATCGTGGCAACAAGATGTAGATATGCTTGTTTCTCCTAGTTTAGTATGCATGTAATTGCTTACTTTGGTGTGTGGAAATGTTATGTGTGTGGTCACTTATGTAATTGTATGCTTAATTTGGTCATGCAATGCTGTTCTTATATGTATATATGTTGATGTTCTATAGACAGAGCATATCACATCACACACAGACCACACTAGCACTAGTAGAAAACAGGGCTTTGGTTGAGGCCTGGGTAAGGGCATTAATCCCGGTTCACTCACGAACCGGGACCAAAGGGTGCATCAGTCCCAGTTCGTGAGGCCAGGGTGCCGGTCGGGCCTCGGGGGCCATTGGTCCCGGTTCGTCTGACCCCTTTGGTCCCGGTTCCAGACACGAACCAGAACCAATGGGCCTCGCTCCTGGCCCAGCACCTTTAGTCCCGGTTAGTGGCTGGAACCGGGACCAAATTGTAACACCCCTGTGTAATAGTCACTCTGATCATCTGCTAATAATGCCAAGTCATCTCCATTTGCAATGCCTAATCACTTTGGTTAAGCATTCAATTCAAATTCTATTCTGAAAATCAACTCAAATACAAAAGTGCATTATGAAGTTGCTCAAAACTTGTGGGAAAAATGTTCACTAAACAAAAAATAATCCAGAAGCAATTATAAAAATATAAACAAAGATAATTGAGTTAGCTAAGTGACTCAAACTACATGAAACAGCACCAAAATAGCACTATTTGATGCATTTATAATAACTAGTCGTCAACCCGTGCATCCGCACGGGCTAGTTTAGTACTGACCTACTATTAGGACTTGAGCTACATAATAAAATATGGGATGAAGTTTTGAAACTATATTTTATTTATTGGGAGTAAGGAAATCGAGAAGTTCCCAATTTCTATTGGAACTGTTCCATCTTTGCCTATGACCATATAGGTTTAATATTCAAGTCTTATCATAGTTATAATGTAATACTTCAAATAATAGAATAATAAATGTAGCATATACTCAAATATTCTCTATGTAGATAAACAAATCAAATTATTTAATCACTTCGAAACTTGGTATTTAATGACTTCAACACATAAAATTTAAAATTTGTCATTGTTAGATCACCTACCCGTCCGTGGAGTAAATAGGAAGTACAGTTTATATATAAGATGAAATATCCTCACAAAATCAACAACAAAAACAATTTGTATTTTTAAAAGAGAAGAGGAATAGATGCACACATCAGAAATCATTTTTTATTACTTCTTTTCTTGTTACATAATTTTCTCATGAAAAGGGAAAAGCCTAGTCTCCAACTGATATATTGCAAACAATCAAATCATGCATAAAGAAAATAGTCACGTGGTTGAGATTCTGTACATGTTTCAATGGTTGCATTTTTGTGCATCTCATTTGCTTCCATCATATCATAATGTGTTGATCTAAACATGTCCACTTTGATTATATTAGTAATTTCCTAAAAGCAAAATGCTAATGTATTAACGTATAGACAAAAGTATACCAAATGCTTATTGTAATAATTTTGTATATAATGAATCCGAAACAAAATTGGAATCCAAATTGAATGAACCGAAATACTGAAACATTATTTAGCTAAAATATTATTTTTCGAACCGAACAAAACCGATTGCAGATGCCTCATATCCATGATCTGTCACCCTATATATGTGGTTCCTACAAATTAGCATGCATATTATTACGAAAAATTATGAAACTTCTTCTAAGCGAAAGCGAGTCCAGCTCAGCATGGCATTAACGGAAACAAAACATAATCATGTTCACGTCCCAAAAAATGAACGGATCGAGCACAGTGAAAAGAAGTAAATATGTGTGTTGACGTAGATTATTGTCATCTCGTACACGTTCAATGCTATTGTTTGTATGTAAGATTGACCTTTATAACTTGCTACACTGGAATCTGGTTGCATCTAATTGGGTAGCCGAGGTGTACTGGTTTGACTGCCATGGAGTTCTTTCCATACGTTCACGTAGGATTGGGTTATTGGGCAAGTAATCTGATTATGCTGCAAAATCTTGAACAAAACATGCTTAGCATATCCGTCTACTCCCTAAACAGAACATGCTTTCATCATATTATTAACCTATCTTAACTTGCAAATGTTACATTGCATCAACTGATGTGATGTCCAGTCGTTGCTTACAAAAGTTACATTGCATCTTTAGTAATGCAAATTCAGTACCCTAACAATCAGAAAAACAATTGGAGTGAAGATAAGCAACTCTAACCCGAACCTCCGATGCATTATGCATTGTAAAGGTTGGCAAGATAGTGACTTGATGATATATGATTCATGGACCTATTTTTGCATGGCAGGATTGCCATAGTTCTGCTCCAATTTAGCGCCAAACATTCAGAAAATGTCTATAAGAATCTTTCCAATTTATTGATCTGGTGGCTTGCATGGATAAGATAAAAATGTCTGTGTAGCAAAGTCTATTCTGTGGAACATTAGCATTTGTTGTCTTGCAGACAATAACCCGTACCCAACAATGATGCTATCCTGGGAAACAATTCACTTGTCGTCCTAGAAAGAAATTACACAAAACATACAAAACATGCCTAATTAGAATTAGAAGGGAAGTTGTGATTGTACTTCCATACAGATCCCATCTATCCTCGGTCCATTATAATCCCTGGAGAAAACAAAATCAACTGCATATTGAAGCTTGGAAGCTGAAAAGAAACAAAGAATCAGCTGGAATTCTTACAAAACTCATCAGATCAGGCGTAGCATAGAACTTGACAAAAAATGCGCATATAAGATAGAACTTCAGAATGTACCTGCTGAAAGTACCTGCCTAGTTAATTAGTTAATGAACTAATTATCTTCCTTTGCTGAACGTACCTGCAGGCAAATAGCGTAAGGAGGTGCATGGCAAACAGAAATTGTAATTAAATGACAAAACTATTAACATGCTGTCTTCCCAATAACAGTACTCTGAATTTTGTCAAGAGAAAGAATAACATATTGCTAGTTTGCTACGTCCTGAGGAAAGTAGTGTGTATATCTCTACCACGTAACTTAACATATTAACAATATTCAAGGTAGAACAAAACTATTTGACAGCCTGGATGAAGGATTATTTACCTCAAACTGAGAGAGCATCTGATAAAATCTTCTGGTGTGCTTGCCAATGAGAGCAATTCTTGTAAGTGGCAGACATTACAGGCTTTGAATTTGCCATGAAAGCAATCAGGATTGTGGTGCCTTGGGATAATTAATAGTTGACTGGATGGTACACGATGGTAGTTCAAAGCCAAGGATGGAGATTCTCACTTAGCGGCGGCAACAGTAATGAGCAGGTGTGCCGCTCGATCGACGTGACGCCACCTCCACCTCATTGACAGCTGTGTACCAGGTCGTGCCCACCCTATTATGTTCCTGTGGAGGATTGGGAGAAAAGGAGGGTAGAGGTGGAGGCTCATGAGCGTCGCCGCACATGTGACGGAGGAAGCGCGAGGGCGACACTGAGGTTGTGGCGGCGGCTGAGATAAATGAGATGTCATGGGAGAAACAAAATCAAGCCGGTTGGGTGAGATGTGATCTCATGTGTACATTCCTAGTTACATGGTCCAGAATTTTAGGAGGGGTAGGTTTTCTAATTAGTTATATTTACACGTGACGGGAGGGAAAGGTCCACCATTAGAATCCTTGCACGTGAAGGCTGGATCAGTTTTAGAAAAGAAGAGGTCTACGTGCAGTTTGAGTCCTATTGGGACTCTTTTTTTAGCAAGGGAGTATCATAAATCGTACGTGAGGCTAATCTATACCATAATAAATTGGTCCCACCAAATCAACGGTCTCTAATTACTAATTAACGTGGGAATTTCTAGGAAGTGCATAATTAGTATAGGTATAGATATAGATAGATATCAAATTCAAATAAAATCCTACTCTGCCCAAACAAGTTTTTGGTGAAAGGTAATAATGCACTGTAATTTTTGGGCCAAGTTTCATATTTGACATAAGTGCAAAAGTGGCCTAAACAATTACCTAACAGAAAAGAAATAAAGAAAAAGCAAAACAGAAAACAAGAAAATAAAATGAGGCACTGTGCACTGGGCCTAAGTGCACAGTGCCCCGAACCGGCCCAGCTGGCCCATCTCCTTCTCTCTCCTCGCGCGTGTCAGCACGGCCGTGGACGCGCCGCCGCGCTCCGGCGAGACGCCGACACGGCGACTCCACAGTGGCCGCGGAGGGGATAAGGTCGACCCCTCCACCTCTCCGCCGTCCTCATCCACTCCATTTCCCCCGTCTCCATCGCCATCTCCCTCCCGTTCCACCGAAGCCGACGCGGTCGCCGCCGTGCATTGCCCGTACTCGCGGTCACCGGCGCCCTTCTGCTCCTCCGCTCTGTCCAAGCGAAGCGCCGGCCTCCGCCTCTTCTTCCTCGACCGAAAACTAGAGCCGGGGAACCCTGCTGCTGACGGATTCGTCGTCATCCCCGTCTCCGGCCGCCGCATCTGCTCCGTCGACCACGGCTTCCCCCTGCAGCTACTAAGCACCCGAGGGCCTACGTGTGCCGCACTGTAAGCCCCAGCTCCCCCCTCTGCCCCCTCACGTAGTCCTAGGTTCATGCTGCGCCGTCGTTCCCCCTAGTGCCCGAGCCCGTCTCCGCAAATCTCGTCGCCGGCAAGGCTCCGGCGACCATTTGGTCACGCAGACAGGTAAGACAACTTCGCGCGCGCGTTGAGCCCACCTAGCCTTTTAAATGATCGCTAACGCTGCGTTTCGCCGAAACCCACCGAGTTCCAAACTCCGGCCGCCGCTTCGAGCTTGTTTCCGGCGAGCTCCGACCACCCCAGCCCGCGAGGTTGCCACGGTTGGATGCGGCTCGTTCCCAGCTATCGAACGCGCCCAAGCACGCTGCAAATGAGGCTCCGTATGCAAATCCCGATCACCTCCGGTGAGAGCGCCGTCGCGGGAGGCTCACCGGAGCGATTCCGGCGACTCCGCCAGCGTGGCACCGCATGGGGCCCGCCCGTAGTCACTGCCAGTGGGCCCCCTGGACCCACTTTAACCTAGTTGACCGCGGTCAACCGTGGTCAATGTTCACCCCAGCCACTGACTAGTGGGACCCGTTGACTTAGTTAGCGTTAATCACTTAATTAGCATTCTGTTAACTAAATACTGACACTGACAGTAGGCCCCACCAGTAGTTTAATTAGTTAACTAACTAGTTTAGCCTCTGAGCCAATGACAGGTGGGTCCCACTGGACCCACATGTCAGGTTTGACTCTGGTCAGCCCTGTTGACTGCTGACGTCACTTCTACGCAATGCTGACGTCATATTTCCTTTTCTGTTAAAATAATTAAATTCCAAAAATATTTAAATCTTTTAAAATTCATAACTTTTAAACCGTAGCTCAGATCGAAAAACTTAAAACATGAAGTTGCTCAGAACAACGAGACGAATCTGATCGTGTCATTTGTTTCTATGTCGGAACCCCCTACGTAGGTGAACCCGCAACTTCGGGGCCGTATCCGGTAGATGAATAGTTCTTATACACCGGTTAATAAATCCAACTCTAATCCTATAATAACTAAAATGACCTAGATGCATCTTTAGGCAACCCTGCACTGCATCCTAGGCATGGCATGCTTGTGTTGCATCGATTGCTGTCTATTTACCTGTTTCTTCCCCCTCTTCTCTCTGGGTAGACCCCGATGTCGACATAGCTCCCGAGGCCGACGCCGCTCAGGAGCCCGACGACGCAGTTGACGATCTTGCCCTTGCCGCCGAGCAAACAGGCAAGCACCCCCTTTTTGAGCATTCCGATATCGCCCACTCTCTTCTCTCTTATGCTTGCATTAGAAGTTACTGCTGCTGCTGTTATCCTATTTCTGCTGCATAGCCTGATTATTGTAACCTGCTGTTGATACCTACTTGTTATCCTAAACTGTTTAGTATAGACTGGGTAGAAACCCATCAATCACCTCCACTTGCTCCGACTGCCCCGCTGGATTCTCAGAAGACTCGATCAACGGGATCGAAGACCAGGCCCCGGTGTAACACCCCCAGTGGTTAGTCACAGTAATCCCCTTTTGATTATGTCATGTCATCATAATCAACAGTGCTTAATCATCATTAGTAATATATCCCTTTCCAAATTTAAATTCAAAATGGAAATTCAAACCTAAGTGGAAAATAAAAGTTGTTCAAATTTGAAAACTAAATTGTTCATAATATTGTAAATAATCCAGAGACAATTCTAAAATTATAACCAACATTTAATAAGTAATTTATGTGACTCTAACAACCACAAAACAGGGTTGGTTAATACCTATTTATTTGAATAAAACCCAAATAAAAAGATATGGACACCAAACCATTTTATTGCGATGGTATACAATGCCCTGTGATTTGTGGACCAGGTCACAATTTTTACAAAAGTCATTTGGGTGCCTAATTATTTACAAAACAGAAAAAGGAATAAAGAAAAGCAGAAAGAGAAAAAGAAAAAAAGGGGAAAATGCCCACTGTGCTGGGCCTAAGTCAGCACAGTGGCCGGCCCAGCCCGCCTCGCGCCTCCTCCCACCTCGCGCCACTGCTCACCCCGAGCCGCTGTCGAGCACCCTGCGCGCACACCCTGGCCCCCCCTCTTCCCCGATCGACCGCGCGCTCCCGCGCCGCGTGAGGATAAGAGCAGCTCCTACGGCCCCCCTGGCACTCCCTTGCCTCACTTCCCCCTCTCCCTGCCTCGTCCCTCCCCTCTCCCGCAAGCCCGAGCGCGACCATGGCGCTGCCGCCGTAACAGCCGCGGCCACCGTGCCCCTCTTGCCTCCCCGACGTGTCCACGGTGCCCGCCATCGTCGCCTCCTTCGACTGCGCCATCGAGCCGAAGCCGAGCGCCTCTGCTTCGCCTCCTACGCCGTCATCTTCAACCTTCGGGTGCCCGCATCGCCGCCGTCGACACCTCCCCGAGCCCGCTGCCACTTCCCTACGGCGCACAGTGAGCCTCTGCTTCCTCCCCGCTCTCTCTCGTCGCCGCTAGCTAGCCGTGGGCGCCGCCCCCTTCGTCACCGAACGCGCATCCGCCTCGCTCGTCGCCGGCGTGCTCCCGGCGACCCTTGGGCCCCGTGCCCGTGCGCATCGTGTTCCCCGTGCCGCGTTGGGCCTCGCTAGCGCTTCGCCTCTCCCCGTAGCGCGCCGTAGCGCTGTCCCCGTTGTGCACCCGAAGTCGTCGCCGCTGCGATCGTCGCCGCCGCCGTTTCCGGTGACCCCCGACCCAGCCACCACCCCCACGCGATGCGGCACCTCGCTAGCTTTCGAACGCGCCAAGCCGCGCGCAAAATAATGCCCTGTGGGCGATTCCCGAACTCGCCGGAGTTGCGCCGCCGCGGGCGAGCTCGCCGGCGCGTCTCCGGCGGCCGGCGCCGACGTGGCCCGTCTGGCCCACCGCCAGGGTCACTGACTCGTGGGCCCGGGGCTCCCCTTTGACCAGTGAGCGGTGCTGACTGGGCAGCCCGTGTCGCTGACACGCGGGCCCCACCCCCCTAAAACATTTTAAAATAAATAAAAATCCTAATTAAAATGCTAATTAACCTAATTAGTTAATTAATTAAGTTAACAGACACTGACAGTAGGCCCCACCCCCCTTAATTAACCTAACTTAATTAAGTTAACACTAATTATGCCTCTGTCTCACTGACATGTGGGCCCCACTATCAGGTTTGACTTTGGTCAACCACCTGTTGACTGCTGATGTCAGCAATACATCACGATGACATCACTCTACACTGTTTTGGATAATTCGAATTTAAATAAATATTTAAATTCCAGAAAATTGATTTAAACTTTGAAAAATCATATCTTTTAATCCGTAACTCAGATCGAAAAACTTCATACATGAAAATTGCTCAGAACGACGAGACGAATCCGAGTACGCGGTCCGTTCGTCCGCCACACATTCCTAACTATCCGAACATGCAACCGTTCCCCTCTTTTCGTATGTCCGAAATGCCGGACACTGGGAATACTTTCCCGGATGAATCCCACCTTCGCCAGTATCACCCGGCACTGCGTTAGATCACCTCCGTCACCGCGTATTGCCATGTTATGCTTTGTGCTGCACTTGATCGCTGTGTATTTATACTGTTTCCTCCCCCTCTTCTCTCTCGGTAGCCCCCGACACCGACGTCGTCCCCGAGGCCGACGCAGCTCCGGAGCCCGAAGACACCATTGACAACCTTGCCCTTGCCGCCGAGCAACCAGGCAAGCCCCCCCCCCTTTTGATTATCCCGATATCGCCCATTCTATTTCTCATGCTTGCATTAGAATTGCTGCTGCTGCTGCTTTACCTATTCTGATGCATAGCCTGTTTATTGTATCCTGCTGTTGATAATTACCTGCATATCCTAAACTGCTTAGTTTAGGCTGGGTAGAGACCTATCAGTGACCCCACTAGTCCCGACTACCGCGCTGGATTGTCAGAAGACCCGATCAACGGGATTGAAGACCAGGCCCCGACACCGCACATCACCCCCCTTAGCTGTAACGACACTGCAGCGTTACTATCGAGTGCCGAGGGTGAAACCTCTTGTAGCACTTCTGATGTTAACTCTGTAGAGTAGCTATTCGGTCGTGGTCATCGAGGGTGATTCCTCCTTCACCGCTTCCGATAACGACGCCGTCGTACAACACCTCAAGTGTGAACCCAACGAGGGTGATTCCTCCGAGTTCACCTTGACGGATACATCGAGTAGGAATCCAATGAGGGTGATACCTCGGATTCCCCTGATGTTATGGACACACGGTTACTTGGACTTTACACTGTTACTTGGATAGGCGGGTCGACCCTGAGGGGTACCCACTGTTACTTGGTCTGATAGCACTAACCATCACGTGGGCATAGTATGGGCGTTCTGCATCGTATGCATCAGCCGAAAGCTCTGTCAGACGTCCAGTTCAGCAGTGCGGCATGGAGTGATTGGCGCCATTGCGGTGGTGCTTGGATCTGAGCCATGTGCGCAACGACCCGGAGGGTGAGGGGCGATGGCCAAGACCCCCTTGCGCATAGGATGTAGACCGGCGGGGACCTCTCTGCTGAGCTGTAGGTAGGGTTGCGATGTGTCGTTTGACCGAGGCCGGGCATGACCCAGGAAAGTGTGTCCGGCCGGAGATAATCGAGCGTGTTGGGTAAGTTGGTGCACCCCTGCAGGGAAGAACACTTCTATCGATAGCCGGTCCTACGGTAAAGGACACTCGGAGTTGTATCTCGATCGATACAGCTAGAACTTGAGATGAGACCTGGATATGAGGCTCTGGGATTGCTTCTCGCAGGGAGTCGAGAAGGGATCTCAGGACGAGGTTGATGACTGTATGGCTCTGGGATTGCTTTCTCGCAGGGAGTCGAGAAAGGTTCTCTGGGTGAGGATGAGACTTAATGATACTGCTACATTATATTGAACTGTTCTACTCTCTTCTACTGCTGCAAGACCACTGAAGATGCTAGTCTTCGATAGGACTAGGCCTTCTCTCTATTCTGGCATTTCTGCAGCCCAGTCCACATATACAGCCTCCCTTTGAAAATGTTGCATATGTAGTGTAGATCCTTGCTTGCTGAGTACTTCTGAGTACTCACGGTTGCTTTGTTTTTCTTTTCTCCCCTTATCAGTTTGTCATGACCAGAGGACGGAGCCCCCTGAGACAGATGCCCCGTCGATCGACTACTACTACTACCCAGAGGATGGATACTACTACGAGTTGACTGACGACCAGGAGTAGGATCGGAGGGTCCCAGGCAGGAGGCCTGCGCCTTTCGATCGTAGTGTTTTATTTTGCCCCGCCTTTCTAAAGGCCTTTCTGTTTCTGTTTCATATCTGTACTCAGATATCTGATGCTTCCGCTGACGCTTGTACGCAAGCTTATGTATTCGAGCCCTCGAGGCCCTTGGCTTGTGATATAAAGCTTGTATGACTTTATTTATGTTTTAGAGTTGTGTTGTGATATCTTCCCGTGAGTCCTTAGGCTTGATCATGTGCATTTGCGTGTATGATTAGTGCATGATTGGGCCGGGGGCGTCACAAGTTGGTATCAGAGCCGACTGACTGTAGGAATCCCCCTTTCCAACTCCTTGGCCGAAGTTGAGTCTAGTAACCGAAAACTGTTTTACTAACTTGGCTGTGTGGCTTACGGGCCCACGTCGCCAATTGGGTGGTATTAGGATCTTTTACTCCTCGACCTTTACTCTGGGACTCTGATCTCTCTTCTATTCGGGTTAAATAAATTTTACTAATTCCAACATTAGGTTCTCGTGATCACATCCACCCGGAGTTCTGAAATATCCCCCCTTGCTTCGAGATTGTGGACCAGGTTCTGCTTACAAGATCCTTTTATCGAGGGCACCCTGTGTTGTCACTTGCAGATTCCTCGCTCCAATAGTTTTCTCCGACGTTGATGTAGCCTTTACTATGTCTCGTTGTGTACTTCCCTATCGCGTGCCTGCGCGCCGCCTAGATGTCTAGCCCTCCCTTTTCAACTGTCGTAATGCCGGATACTAACCAAGGCTATGTGTGGCTTTGAATGTCTGGTGCGAATATGATGAAGTATCTATTGCACTTCCTTCTGTTGTGCGTGTTACTTCATGAATCATTCCGTACACCTGCAGTTTTTCTTGCTAAACTGCCCCTGTTGATTTGGCAGGATGGCTGACGATCCTCCACCTCCACCCTATATTGCCGCAATGATGCAGCAGTTTGAATTGAACCGTCAGCTCAACGAGAGTCTGGTAAGACGTTTGGAACGCAACGAGGCTCGCCAGGAGCCTGGACCGATCTCGCTGCCAGAATTTGTGCGCCTCAATCCGTCCATTTTCCGCAACTCCACCAATCCTATGGATGCTGATGATTGGCTTCGTGACATCCTGTTTGAAATGGAGTCAGCTAATGTTGCCCCTGACAGTTACGTCACCTTTGCGACATTCCACCTGAAGGGCCCAGCTGCTCAATGGTGGGAAAGCCACAAGGCTATGTTGCCTGCGGAGACTGTAGCCACTTGGCAGGAATTTTAGTCAGCTTTTCATGCATGTTACATTCCTTAAGGTCTGATGGACCAGAAGAAGCAGGAGTTCCGCAAACTCTCACAAGGCAAAATGACTGTGGATGAATATCAGAGGAAATTTCTCGAATTATCCCGCTATGCTGCGGATGACGTCGACACTGACACTCGCAAGCAGGATAAATTCCGTGAAGGACTACGTACCGATATAAAACTTGCACTTGCTGTCCATGGTTGCACAGAATTCGCAACGCTTGTCAGCAAACCTTTCCAAGTTGAAACAGCTCTGACTGAGTGCCAGGAGTCGCTCAAGCGCACTCATGGAGCTGGCTCATCCTCGGGTCAGCCTGTTCAGAAGCATCGAGTGTGGATCCCGCACAATGTACACCACCGACCTGCTCCAACACCAAGGCCGTCATATGTTGCACCTCGTTTGCCTTCACCGCCGAGACAGCTATCGGTTCATGCTAGACCGCCTGATGCTATGGCTTTTCGTCAGGATACACCACGTCCTTCTGCTGGTTGCAGGAAGAGCCCTCGAAAACATCCTTCTAGGAACGTTGGAACCAGACTACCTGCTAGTCAACTTGTTCATGTCAACCAAGTCAACATGGAAGAAGCTCGACAGGACCCCAACATTGTGATGGGCACCCTTCTAGTGAATTCAATCCCAGCTTCAGTCCTCTTTGATTCTAGAGCATCGCACTCCTTCATGTCCGAAAGTTTTGCGTGAAGCCATGATATACTTTTCGAGGAGATGTCCATCCCATTAGTAATCCATTCACCTGGGGCTAATTGGCAAACTACCATGGTAAGCCACGGTAACCACATTGTGATCGGAGGATTGATGTTCCTCGTTTCACTCATTGCTCTCAAGACCTCCAACATAGACATTATTCTGGGTATGGACTGGTTGAAGCCTCATAAAGCTTTGATTGACTGTGCCACTGAAACAGTCCGCCTCACACACCCTTCCGGTCAGACTGTCAGATACTCAGCTCATACAGTGCAGGACGCCGAAACTCAAATATATGTTCTGAATGCATTGAACGCTTCACCTCTTGAAGGCATCGAGAACGTTCCAGTTGTTCGTGATTTTCAAGATGTATTTCCAGAAGAACTTCCAGGAATACCCCCTGCTAGAGCTGTTGAGTTCGTCATCGACTTGAAGCCTGGCACTACCCCTATTGCGAAGCGTCCTTATAAGATGCCTCCGCACCACCTTCTTGAACTTAAGGAAGAAATCGACACGTCACTTAAGAAAGGTTTCATCCGCCCCAGTTCCTCTGCTTGGGGAGCACCTTCACTCTTCGTTAAGAAGAAGGATGGAACTAACCGATTGGTTCAGGATTATCGGCCCATTAACCAAGCCACCATCCAGAACAAATATCCGCTTCCCCGGATCAATGATTTGTATGATCAACTTGCCTGTTCCTCAGTATTCTCTAAGCTTGATTTGAGGTTGGGTTACCATCAGATCCGTGTTCGTGAAGAGGATATTCCCAAGACTGCATTTGTTACTCGTTATGGCTCCTACGAGTACACGGCCATGTCCTTCGGCTTAACCAATGCTCCAGCCACATTCTCCCGTCTGATGAATTACATCTTCATGGATTACCTCAACAAATTTGTCGTGGTATATCTGGATGATATTCTGGTCTACTCAAAGAATAAGGAAGAACATGCCGAACACCTCCGTCTTGTACTGGAAAGGCTCCGAGAACACCAGTTGTATGCCAAATACTCCAAATGTGAATTCTGGCTTTCTGAAGTGACATATCTCGGCCATGTGATTTCGAAAGATGGCATTGCCGTTAACCCAGAATGAGTTCAGGCTATTCTGGACTGGACTCCTCCAAAGAACGTCAAGCAAGTGAGAAGTTTTCTTGGCCTTGCAAGCTATTGCCGTCGATTTGTCGAGAACTTTTCTAAGATTGCTAAGCCTTTGACTGATCTGCTTCACAAGGGCGTTAAGTTTGAATGGACAGACAAATGTCAGGATAGCTTTCAAACACTCAAAGACAAGTTGACATCTGCCCCAGTACTATCTCCTCCAGATACCCGCAAAGACTTCGTGATCTATTGTGACGCATCCCGTGAAGGATTAGGCTGTGTCCTAATGCAAGAGCGTAAAGTGATTGCTTATGGCTCTCGTCAGTTGCGCCCACATGAAGAGAATTATCCGGTACATGATCTAGAACTAGCTGCTGTGATCTATGCATTGCAGTTGTGGCGGCATTACCTTCTCGGTAATCGTTGCGAGATCTACACGGATCATAAAAGTCTGAAGTACTTGTTCACTCAACCTTCTCTAAACCTCCGTCAGCAAAGATGGATGGAGGCCATTGCGGACTATGATTTGGGTATTTCCTATACCCCTGGCAAGGCTAACGTGATGGCTGATGCCTTAAGCCGCAAGTCCTATTGCGACAACCTCATGGTTAGGCGAGCACAACCTCGTCTTTTTGAAGAACCGTGCAAGCTGAATCTGCTTATTGTTCCACAGGGATCTCTTAATAACCTTGTGCTACAACCAGATCTTGAGAAAGCTGTTAAGGATGCGCAAGCTAAAGATGCTGAAATTGATCTGATGAAGAAAGACCTTCACCTTGTAAAGTACAGGGATTTCTCGCTGTCTGAAGATGGAACCTTGTATTTCAGAAACCGCATTGTGGTACCTCGCTTCGAACTCATGACTGACAAAGTCATGAAGGAGGCACATGATACCCCGTTGTCTATTCATCCGGGTAGCACCAAGATGTATCGTGATCTCCGCCAAAGGTACTGGTGGTGTAGAATGAAGCAGGACATTGCTCGTTATGTTGCTGAATGTGATGTGTGTCGTCGTGTTAAAGCAGAACATCAGAAACCAGCTGGAATTCTGCAACCACTTCCTATTCCTCTACGGAAATGGGATAAGGTTCAGATGGATTTCGTTACAGGACTTCCCAGGTCACAGAAGGGTCACGATGCTATTCTTGTCGTCGTCGACCAACTCTCTAAAGTTGCACACTTTCTGCCTGTCAAAGAAACTATCACTGCTAGTCAGTTAGCAGAGTTGTATATCTCCAGAATTGTTTCACTCCACGGTATTCCGAAGGAGATCAGTTCGGACCGTGGCGGTCTTTTCACTTCCAAATTCTGGGAAAGTTTTCAAACAGCTATGGGAACTCATATTACCTGGAGTTCAGCTTATCACCCCCAATCCCAAGGCCAAGTCAAACGAGTCAATCAAGTGCTTGAAGACATGCTTCGAGCTTGTGTCATTTCTTTCGGCAAGAAGTGGGAAGAATCTCTTTCGTATGCTGAGTTCTCTTATAACAACAGCTATCAAGCCAGCTTGAAAATGGCTCCCTTCGAAGTACTCTATGGACGTAAGTGTCGAACCCCTCTGAATTGGTCAGAAACTGGGGAACGACCGCTCGTGGGTCCGGATATTATTCAACACGCCGAAGAACAAGTTCGTATTGTCCGGGAAAATCTCAAGGCGGCTCAGGACCGCCAAAAGAGCAACTATGATCGCAAACGATGGGGTTTGACTTATCAACCTGGTGATCAGGCTTATCTGCGAGTCACCCCGATGAAAGGCACTCACCGTTTTGGAATCAAGGGCAAGCTAGCTCCACGCTACATTGGTCCTTTCCGCATTATTGCTAGACGTGGTCAGGTGGCATATAAATTGGAGTTGCCGCCGCAATTCTCTCATATCCACGACGTCTTCCATGTGTCGCAACTTCGTCAATGCTTCAAGGAATCTCCGCACCGAGCTATGGATAACGAAATGCTCGAATTGCATGATGATCTTTCATATAAGGAACATCCGATCCGCATTCTCGATGAAGCTGAACGTCGGACCCGTCAGAAGGTTACCAAGTTCCTCAAAGTGCAGTGGTCAAATCATACTGAAGATGAAGCCACTTGGGAACGCGAGGATAATCTTCGTGCGGAATACCCCGAACTTTTTCCTTCTACCTCTTAATTCTCGGGACGAGAATTCTTGTTAGTGAAGGAGATTTGTAACACCCCCAGTGGTTAGTCACAGTAATCCCCTTTTGATAATGTCATGTCATCATAATCAACAGTGCTTAATCATCATTAGTAATATATCCCTTTCCAAATTTAAATTCAAAATGGAAATTCAAACCTAAGTGGAAAATAAAAGTTGTTCAAATTTGAAAACTAAATTGTTCATAATATTGTAAATAATCCAGATACAATTCTAAAATTATAACCAACATTTAATAAGTAATTTATGTGACTCTAACAACCACAAAACAGGGTTGGTTAATACCTATTTATTTGAATAAAACCCAAATAAAAAGATATGGACACCAAACCATTTTATTGCGATGGTATACAATGCCCTGTGATTTGTGGACCAGCTCACAATTTTTACAAAAGTCATTTGGGTGCCTAACTATTTACAAAACAGAAAAAGGAATAAAGAAAAGCAGAAAGAGAAAAAGAAAAAAAGGGGAAAAGGCCCACTGTGTTGGGCCTAAGTCAGCACAGTGGCCGGCCCAGCCCGCCTGGCGCTTCCTCCCACCTCGCGCCACTGCTCACCCCGAGCCGCTGTCGAGCACCCCGCGCGCACACCCTTGCCCCCCCTCTCCCCCGATCGACAGCGCGCTCCCGCGCCGCGTGAGGATAAGAGCAGCTCCTACAGCCCCCCTGGCATTCCCTTGCCTCACTTCCCCCTCTCCCTGCCTCGTCCCTCTCCTCTCCCGCAAGCCCGAGCGCGACCATGGCGCTGCCGTCGTAACAGCCGCGGCCACCGTGCCCCTCTTGCCTCCCCGACATGTCCATGGTGCCCGCCATCGTCGCCTCCTTCGACTGCGCCATCGAGCCGAAGACGAGCGCCTCTGCTTCGCCTCCTACGCCGTCGTCTTCAACCTTCGGGTGCCCGCATCGCCGTCGCCGATTCGCCGTCGTCGACACCTCCCTGAGCCCGCTGCCACTTCCCTACGGCTCACAGTGAGCCTCTGCTTCCTCCCCGCTCTCTCTCGTCGCCGCTAGCTAGCCGTGGGCGCCGCCCCCTTCGTCACCGAACGCGCATCCGCCTCGCTCGTCGCCGGCGTGCTCCCGGTGACCCTTGGGCCCCGTGCCCGTGCGCATCGTGTTCCCCGTGCCGCGTTGGGCCTCGCTAGCGCTTCGCCTCGCCCCGTAGCGCGCCGTAGAGCTGTCCCCGTTGTGCACCCGAAGTCGTCGCCGCTGCGGTCGTCGCCGGCGCCGTTTCCGGTGACCCCCGACCCAGCCACCACCCCCACGCGATGCGGCACCTCGCTAGCTTTCGAACGCGCCAAGCCGCGCGCAAAATAATGCCCTGTGGGCGATTCCCGAACTCGTCGGAGTTGCGCCGCCGCGGGCGAGCTCACCGGCCCGTCTCCGGCGGCCGGCGCCGACGTGGCCCGTCTGGCCCACCGCCAGGGTCACTGACTCGTGGGCCCGGGGCTCCCCTTTGACCAGTCAGCGGTGCTGACTGGGCAGCCCGTGTCGCTGACATGCGGGCCCCACCCCCTTAAAACGTTTTAAAATAAATAAAAACCCTAATTAAAATGCTAATTAACCTAATTAGTTAATTAATTAAGTTAACAGATACTGACAGTAGGCCCCACCCTCCTTAATTAACCTAACTTAATTAAGTTAACACTAATTATGCCTTTGTCTCACTGACATGTGGGCCCCACTGTCAGGTTTGACTTTGGTCAACCCCCTGTTGACTACTGATGTCAGCAATACATCACGATGACATCACTTTACACTGTTTTGGATAATTCGAATTTAAATAAATATTTAAATTCCAGAAAATTGATTTAAACTTTGAAAAATCATATCTTTTAATCCGTAACTCAGATCGAAAAACTTTATACATGAAAATTGCTCAGAACGACGAGACGAATCCGAGTATGCGGTTCGTTCGTCCGCCACACGTTCCTAACTATCCGAACATGCAACCGTTCCCCTCTTTTCGTATGTCCGAAATGCCGGACACTGGGTATACTTTCCCGGATGAATCCCACCTTCGCCAGTATCACCCGGCACTGCGTTAGATCACCTCCGTCACCGCGTATTGCCATGTTATGCTTTGTGCTGCACTTGATCGCTGTGTATTTATACTGTTTCCTCCCCCTCTTCTCTCTCAGTAGCCCCCGACACCGACGTCGTTCCCGAGGCCGACGCAGCTCCGGAGCCCGAAGACACCATTGACAACCTTGCCCTTGCCACCGAGCAACCAGGCAAGCCCCCCCCCTTTTGATCATCCCGATATCGCCCATTCTATTTCTCATGCTTGCATTAGAATTGCTGCTACTGCTGCTTTACCTATTCTGATGCATAGCCTGTTTATTGTATCCTGCTATTGATAATTACGTGCATATCCTAAACTGCTTAGTTTAGGCTGGGTAGAGACCTATCAGTGAACCCAATAGTCCCGACTGCCGCGCTGGATTGTGAGAAGACCCGATCAACAGGATTGAAGACCAGGCCCCGACACCGCACATCACCCCCCTTAGGTGTAACGACACTGCAGCGTTACTATCGAGTGCCGAGGGTGAAACCTCTTGTAGCACTTCTGATGTTAACTCTATAGAGTAGCTATTCGGTCGTGGTCATCGAGGGTGATTCCTCCTTCACCGCTTCCGATAACGACGCCGTCGTACAACACCTCAAGTGTGAGCCCAACGAGGGTGATTCCTTCGAGTTCACCTTGACGGATACATCGAGTAGGAATCCAACGAGGGTGATACCTCGGATTCCCCTGATGTTATGGACACACGGATACTTGGACTTTACACTGTTACTTGGATAGGCGGGTCGACCCTGAGGGGTACCCGCGTGCGCCTGAGAGGCGAGTGTTGTGAAGACGGGTGCCAGTGTGGTGCCCGAATGATGAATACGAGGCGCGGCCGGGCATTCTTAACCCTTGAAGCAAGTCCTCGAGACGGGGCGACGGGGTCACATCTTTCGTGAGTCTCTACTCGTTACCACAAGCCCCTAGTCCTAACGATTTGGATATTTGATCCGAGCAGGCCTCTGGTCTGATAGCACTAACCATCACGTGGGCATAGTATGGGCGTTCTGCATCGTATGCATCAGCCGAAAGCTCTGTCATACGTCCAGTTCAGCAGTGCGGCATGGAGTGATTGGCGCCATTGCGGTGGTGCTTGGATCTGAGCCATGTGCGCAACGACCCGGAGGGTGAGGGGCGATGGCCAAGACCCCCTTGCGCTTAGGATGTAGACCGGCGGGGACCTCTTTACTGAGCTGTAGGTAGGGTTGCGATGTGTCGTTTGACCGAGGCCGGGCATGACCCAGGAAAGTGTGTCCGGCCGGAGTTAATCGAGCGTGTTGGGTAAGTTGGTGCACCCCTGCAGGGAAGAACACTTCTATCGATAGCCGGTCCTACGGTAAAGGACACTCGGAGTTGTATCCCGATCGATACAGCTAGAACTTGAGATGAGACCTGGATATGAGGCTCTGGGATTGCTTCTCACAGGGAGTCAAGAAGGCATCTCAGGACGAGGTTGATGACTGTATGGCTCTGGGATTGCTTTCTCGCAGGGAGTCGAGAAAGGATCTCTGGGTGAGGATGAGACTTAATGATACTGCTACATTATATTGAACTGTTCTACTCTCTTCTACTGCTGCAAGACCGCTGAAGATGCTAGTCTTCGATAGGACTAGGCCTTCTCTCTATTCTGGCATTTCTGCAGCCCAGTCCACATATACAGCCTCCCTTTGAAAATGTTGCATATGTAGTGTAGATCCTTGCTTGCTGAGTACTTCTGAGTACTCACGGTTGCTTTGTTTTTCTTTTCTCCCCTTATCAGTTTGTCGTGACCAGAGGACGGAGCCCCCTGAGACAGATGCCCCGTCGATCGACTACTACTACTACCCAGAGGATGGATACTACTACGAGTTAACTGACGACCAGGAGTAGGATCGGAGGGTCCCAGGAAGGAGGCCTGCGCCTTTCGATCGTCGTGTTTTATTTTGCCCCGCCTTTCTAAAGGCCTTTCTGTTTCTGTTCCATATCTGTACTCAGATATCTGATGCTTCCGCTGACGCTTGTACGCAAGCTTATGTATTCGAGCCCTCGAGGCCCTTGGCTTGTGATATAAAGCTTGTATGACTTTATTTATGTTTTAGAGTTGTGTTGTGATATCTTCCCGTGAGTCCTTAGGCTTGATCGTGTGCATTTGCGTGTATGATTAGTGCACGATTGGGCCGGGGGCGTCACACCCGGCACCGCACCTCACGTCCTCCTTAGTTGCTCGACACTACTGGGATACTATCGAGTGCCGAGGGTGATACCTCGTCAGCACTTCTGATGATAACCTTGTAGGTTAGTTATTCAGTCGTGGTAAGCGAGGGTGATTCCTCCTACACCACCCCCGATAACGACACCGTCGCGCAACTCCTCAAGAGTGGACCTCGAGGGTGATTCCTCCTTCGTTCACCTTGATGTTACGTCAGGTGGGAATCCGACGAGGGTGATGCCTCGGATTCCTTCTTGATATGGTAGCCACACGGATGCCTTTACATTATTGATGATACTGTTTATTCTAGTTAAAGACGGGTCGGCCCTGAGGGGTACCCGCACGAGTTTATGATGAGAGTGATGTGGAGTCGGGTGTACCTGGATGGTGCCCGAGAGTTGAACACGAGGCGTGGCCGCGCATTCCTAGCCCTTGCCGCAAGTCCTCGAGACGGGGCGACGGGGTCACATCTTTCGTGACTCTCTGCTCGTTACCGCACTACCAACACACTAACGGTTTGGATATTTGATCCGAGGGGCCTCTAGCCTGATAACACTAACCATTACGTGGGCATAGTATGGGCGTTCTGTGTCGTATACTTCAGCCGGAGCTTAATAGACGTCAGCAAGGAGCGGCACACGCTGGGTTGGACTGGGAACGCAACCGCACTTGTATTAAGGGGTTGCTAGGTCTGCTCACCGGCGGTGCACGTAACGCGCAGGAGTCCCCGGGGCGATGGCCCAAGACCCCTGGGCGCATAGGTTAGTCCGGCGTGCTGACCTTTCTGTTAAGTATTTGGTCGGGTTGCGGCGTATCGTTTGGCCGAGGCCGGGCATGACCCAGAAAAGTGTGTCTGGCCGGAGTTAATCGAGCGTGGTGGGTAAGTTGGTGCACCCCTGCAGGGAAGAACTAATCTATCGATAGCCTGTCCTACGGTAACGGACACTCGGAGTTGTATCCCGATCGGTACAACTAGAACTGGTGACTTGAGATGAAATGGATAGTATGGCTCTAGGATTGCTTTCTCGCATGGAGTCGAGAAAGGATCTCTGGGCGAGGTTGATGACATTACTACTACTTTACATTATGATTATTCTGCACTCTTCTAATGCTGCAAGACCGATGAAGATGATTGAAGATGCTAGTCTACGTTAGTACTAGGCCTTCCTCTCTATTCTGGCATTCTGCAGCCCAGTCCACATATACAGCCTCCTTTGAAAATGTTGCATATGTAGTGTAGATCCTTGCTTGCTGAGTACTTCGGATGAGTACTCACGTTTGCTTTACTTTCTTTTTCTCCCCATATCCATATGTCGCCGCCAGATGATGGAGGCTCTGAGATAGCTGCCCCTGTCGACGACTACGGCTACTACTACTACCCTCTCGGCGAGTACTACTACGAGGAGCCGATCGACGACCAGGAGTAGGATTCGGAGGATCCTAGGCAGGAGGCCTACGCCTTTCGATCGTAGTATTTTATTTTGCCCCACCTTTCTAAAGGCTTAACTCTATTTCTGTAATATATCTGTACCCAGATATCTGATGCTTCCGCTGACGCTTGTATGCCATCGAGCTCTCGAGGCCCCTGGCTTGTAATATAAAGCTTGTATGACTTTATTTATGTTTTAGGGTTGTGTTGTGATATATTCAAGTGAGTCCTTAGGCTTGATCGTGTGCATTTGCATGTATGATTAGTGCACAATTAAGCTGGGGTCGTCACACAAATGTTGTCCTTTAGTCCCGCTTTCAGCCACCAACCGGGACTAAAGAGATCCCTATATATACCCCCGCCCCTGCCCGCGAACAGAGCCACTGCTCTGTTTTTTTGGCCGGTCGTGGGAGAGGTGTGTGTTGCTCTAGCTCACCTCCTATGCACATGAGGTGTTCGATGAAATGCCCGAGCCACACTTAA
This sequence comes from Thinopyrum elongatum, assembly GCA_011799875.1. NCBI lineage: Eukaryota > Viridiplantae > Streptophyta > Magnoliopsida > Poales > Poaceae > Thinopyrum > Thinopyrum elongatum. The sequence goes on along the minus strand of CM022303.1, from coordinate 102,717,775 downwards.
ACTTTCTCCTCTCAAAGCTCCTTGTCCAAGCTCCATTTTCCTCAAGATTTGTCTAGGTTTACCCGTCCGTCCTGTCCCGTCCCCATCATCACCGCCGTCGATCGCCCGCGCCGATCTCGTCGCCGGCACCACCGTGGTGAGACTCTTCTTCTTATCTTCTTTCTAAAAGAAAAAAATTCTTACTTGTATGATTTAGATAGATACTTGTATAATTTTCTTAATTTTATTATTGTTTGTTATTATATAGTGCGATGGTTTTGGTATCCGCCCCCGTCGGCCCTCGTCCTGTCTATGATTCGGATGTGGTATATTATCTTTTACAACTATTTGTTTCATTTAGTGTTTATGACAATTATGCCGACCAACGTGACATAGATGTTTTTATCTAGGAGGTATGTGAACCGAAAATTCCAACCGACCCTCTTATCGAGAGGTTAAATTTAGTTGAAAAAGAAAATGATTACTTGAAAAATTTTTGAAAAGAATTGAGGAGGAGAAGATGGAATTGGAGTTGCATGTTGCGGATGTCGTCGATGATCACAAGATCAAGATGGATAAAATGCGCTTGAAGATTAGAAAGATTAAAAAATATGCCATTCATACTGAGGCTTGGTATCATTATGCTGTTGGATCAATTGTTACCTTAGTTGCGATTATGATCGCATTTGTTGTTGCATTGAAATGGTTTACATAGTTTCAATGTATGTTTTAATTAGATGCTCTAGAGAGCTATATGTTGTTCAATGAGAACTATGTATGAACTTTATGTATTTATTTTTTCAGTAATAACATTTGATCACTACTGTACTTTGGTTTTAATGTGATGATGAACTTCTATTAATTTGGTCACTTCTCTATTCATGATGTTCTGTAATGGTTTTTGACACACTTAATTATATAAAATGCACGCAGATGAACCGGCAATGGATGAGTTTTCGTCCGAAACCCTTATACTTCGAAAAAGATTGTCCATTTTGTACACGAAGTGCATCCAGTTTTTGCCGTAACACTCTTAACTTTTCAGCACATGCTATGTGGGTGAAATGATGGTACCATGCCAACTTTCAACCTTTTCAGAGTTCATTTGTAGTGCTTTTCAATTTCAGGGTCATTTAGCTCAAAAAAAATCAGTAAATGCATGAAAATACCAAATGAAGTCATAAAGGGTTGAAAATTTATGATGTGGCTTTGAATGGTGCATGTTGAACACACAAAAAGTCTGGAGTTCAAATAAGTTTAAAAAAATGAAATCCTTTTGTAACATATGAGTTTTCGTTCGAAACCCTGATACTTCGAAAGAGATTGTCCATTTTGTACATGAAGTGCATGCAGTTTTTGCCGTAACCCTCTCAACTTTTTAGCACATGCTATATGGGTGAAATGATGATACCATGCCAACTTTCAACCTTTTCAGAGTTCATTTGTAGTGCTTTTCAATTTCAGTGTCATTTAGCTCAAAGAATGAACTAATAGCAAAAAGAATGAACTAGAAAACTTTTATAAAACTCTAATAGCAAAAAAGAATGAACTAAAAAGAATCAATTAAAATATTCTGTTATGATCAACTAAAACAAAACTATAATATTCTTCAATAGCAAAAAGAATCAACTAAAAAGCTTTTATAAACCTCTAGTATTTTTTGAAACTAAAATTATATAAATTTATACAACTAAAATTATCAAAGTATTTTTTGTTCAAAACATTAATAGCAAAAAGAATTTTCATAAAGTATTTTTTGTTAGAAACTTTAATAGCAAACTAAAATAACAAAATCTATTTTTGATTAAAACACCCATTTAAAATAACCTAAAAATTACCAAATTGAATATAATGATAAAACACACTAATATTAAATAGCAGGAAAAAGAATCAGTCAAAAATCTATTTTTAAAGTAAAGTTATTCACAAACTAGTGATTCACACAAATTTCAAAAAATTCAAATTTAAACTATTCAAATTTGAAAACTAATGGCACTAACAGAAAGTTTATAAGTTTTGTGACCTAAAGCAAAAAGAATCACTCAAAAATTCTAAGTATTTAGCTGTAAGTAGAAACAAAAGAAAATAAATAAAGCAAAAAACAAAATAAAAATACTTGATTTTTTTTTAAAAAAATGCCGCCTACTGGGCCACCACAGCCTGCATACGACTAGAAACCCAACCCACTAGTTGGGCCAGGATGCAGGCCCACAGCAGGCCCAGTAAGCCCACAGGCAGAGAGACGCGTTTAGGCCCGTAAGCCTGCATAAGAGAGGAGCTCGAAAGGGGTGGCGCAGCAGAGCTTATCAACCACTATCGGCGCCCCTCAGCTAGCGAGGTGGGACTAAACATCCACCCGCCCGAAGCCGTGCCAGCCGCAACCCTTTCGTCCCGGTTGGTGGCACAAACCGGGAGAAATGCCCACCTTTCGTCCCGGTTGGTGGCACCAACCGGGACCAATGCCCCCCTTTAGTCCCGGTTCGTTTCACCAACCGGGACAAAAGGTCTCTGCTTCCCGCCCTTTGGGCTGACGAAAACTGACCTTTGATCCCGGTTGGTGTCATGAACCGGGACTAATGGGGGGCATTGGTCCCGGTTGGTGCCACCAACAGGGACTAAAGGCTTTGCTATATAAGCCGACACTTAGCGTTTTCCAATCTCAGTTCTTCTTCCCCCTGACGCCGCGCCGAACACCACGAAGCCGCCAGGCTGCCGAACCACGCCCTCGCCCTCGCCGACGCCCTCGAGCCTGGACCTCCTCGCGCGCCCTCCTCCCCGTCGCCGCGTGCGCCCCCGAGCCCGTTCCTCGTTGTCGCCGGCCTTCAACTCCATCGACGTGCTCCCTACCCCGACGCCAGCGCCTCTCCCCGCGCCCCTGCCCTGCCTCGATGCCGCCCCCAGTGAGCCTCCCTTCCCCCGCGCCGCCGCCCTTGCTCTGCTTGCCGCGCCGTGCCCCTGCTCTGCTTGCCGTGCCGCCACCGCCGCCCCGGCCTGCTCTGCCTTTTTTTGTTCATACATTTTTTTATCCATTGATGTATGTACATATGGATGCTGTATGTATGTATATGTAGATGTATGGATGATCCATGGATATGTATGCATAGATGTATAATTTTTTTTTTCATATATTTTTTTTTGTCCATTGATGTATGTTTTTTTTGTTCATAGAAAGTTTTTATATATGAGCAATGATGATCCATAGAAAGTTTTTATATATGCATTGATATATGAGCAATGATGATCCATAGAAAGATTTTATATATGCATTGATATATGAGCAATGATGTTCATATATAGAATGTTTTTTGTTCATAGAAAGTTTTTATATATGATCCATGGATATATGAGCAATGATGATCCATGGATGTATGCATTGATATATGAGCAATGATGTTCATAGAAGAAAGTTTTTTGTTCATAGAAGAAAGTTTTTTGTTCATATATGGATGGATGGATGGATTGATGTGTATAGATTTTTTATATGTTCATAGAATTCTTTTTTCATATATATAGATGGATGGATTGATGATATATAGATGATTTTCATTATGGTGATATGAGGGGGGACGACGATCAACCCCATCTCGCCCGACCAACTCTCGAGTCCACCCAAACCGGGACTGAAAGAGCGTTGTCGAGGCCACCCCAAACCCTAGAAGCGTTGTCGAGGCCGCCCAAATTTACCAAGTTAAATGAGTTAAAAGAGCATTATCGAGGCCACCCCAAACCCTAGAAGTGTTGTCGAGGCCACCCAAATTTACCAAGTTAAAAGAGCGTTGTCGAGGCCACCCCAAACCCTAGAAGCGTTGTCGAGGCCATCCAAATTTACAAAGTTAAATGAGTTAAAAGAGCGTTGTCGAGGCCACCCAAATTTACCAAGTTAAAAGTTACTAATTTACTCCCGGTCTGCTCGCCCGACCAACTCTCGAGGCCACCCAAACCCTAGAAGAAAGAGCGTTGTCGATCTACCCCCTCCCTGCATAGCGATTATTTTTTGCAAAGTGTCCTCTCCTGAAAGTATAACCCCGGCCCGATAACTTCGACATGAGGGGGGACGTCGGACATGCATGAGAGAGGCGGTCCGCAACTAATCCATTGCTCATATATGCATATGATTCCTTGTTGTGATTAGTTAGGTCTATGTTTGCCACTAATCCATCTCTCATGTTTGGATATTACCATGTTGTAATATTTGCAGAAACTATGGAAAGAGACTTAGAACAAGAACAGTTGTTGGGGGATATAATCCTCGCCGGTGCTGATCCCTTGTCGTTTCTCAACGACTCCGATGGTCAGGAAGGAGAGGATGACGGCTCCGGTAATCCAACAATGGAGGAGGAAGGAGATCATGACGGCTCCGGTGACCGAATGGCGGAGGAAGGAGATCATGATGACGGTTCCGGTAACCGAACGGAGGAGGGAGCTGTTGCAAAGTCCGGTGAGGTATATATATTAATTAAGCCTGTGCTGACTTGATGCATTAATTGTTTTGGTATGTACATATATTAACGCTTCTTTCTTTTTTCAGCCCTCCGGATTGAGCCAAACTTCCGTAAGGAGACGAGGCCCGAAGAAAAGGTTGCGCCAGGATGAAAGGTTCGTGATCACAGAAGTGGCGAAAGATGGCCAACCGATTGCTCCCAAGCAGACCAAGGACGCATTTGTACATCAGTGCGGAGTTGTTGTTAGGGACAGCGTCCCGATCAGCATCGTGCAATGGAATAAGAGTAAGGATGACCCTGAAGTATCTTATGTCCAGGATAGACAGAAAGATGATCTTTGGACCTCGCTGATGACAAATTTCAGCCTCCCGCCAGAGGAGGAGCCGAATAACCCAGTTATAGAGCCAAAGGTCAAGGCGTATGCTCTTAAGAAGATGGCAGAACTATTCAGGAACTGGAAGAAAGAGTTGAACTCAAAGTTTGTCGACAAAGGAAAGACTCCAGAATTCATCGGTCGATATGAGAAGATAAGAGATCACTGGCCCGCATTTGTGGCCTACAAGGAATGGGAGAAGGGTAAGAAAAGTCACTAACAAACAAGAAAAATGCTGCAAAGAAGTTGTATCACCATCACACGGGGTCAAGTGGCTACTACAAAGCCCGGCCGTTGTGGGACAAAGCTGAGCAAGACCTGCTTGCTAAAGGGGTCCAACCAGCGACATTGCACTGGCCAGATCGTTCAAGGACTTGGTTCTTCGGGGTTGGGGGAACTTTGGACCCAGAAACAGGGGAGTGTCATTGGACGGATGAGCAACTTGCAATACCCATCAAGAAGCTTTAGGCAGCAATCAAGGCAGCACAGGAAGGGACGTTCATTCCCGACAGAGAGAAGGACGAGCTGACAGAGGCCCTCAGGAATCCTGAGCACCCTGGACGAACACGAGGCACATTAGGCTCCGTTCCGTGGGTGCATGGGTTTCCCGACAGCGGTGGTTACACAAGCCGAGAGAGAAAGAGGAAAGCGGAAGCAAGCGAAATGCAGAAGCTCAATGCAAGAATAGCAAAGCTAGAGGAACTTGAGAGCCAGCGAGCTACCGGCCAACCATCTCAACGGCACGAAGATCCTTGCTTCGACGCTGCCCTAGAAGCTACCCCACCATCTCAGCGGAGAAGCAGCGTGGCTTCCACGGAGCTCGTTTAGCCTGATTTCACGGGTCCTCGCTACCCCGTGGATAGTATCACGGAGGCTGAACATTGCGAGCTAATGACAAAATGTTAGAACCTGACCTTGAAGGCGGCGGTCGGCTCTGTTGTACCTCCTCAAACTGAGGGAACTTTTCAATGCCGTCCGATTCCACATGGCTATGCTGTTGTGATGATGGATGAAATAATGGAGGGATTTGAGGAGCTGGAGCTTGACTACCCTACAGGTGAAGGGGAGATTCATCTGGTAAATGCTTTAAGGAGTTGCTGTCTATGGAGAAAGTAGTACATCAAGCTTCCAAACTAGACGCCTCCTCCTCCTCCTCCTCCTCCGGCGAGTCAGGGCACCCCGCCTCCTCCTCCTCCTCCTCCGGCGAGTGATCAGGGCACTCCGCCTCCTCCTCCGCCTCCTCCGACGCATGAGGGCACTCCGCCTCCTCCGGCGCGTCGGAGCACTCCGCCTCCTCCTCCGCCTCCTCCGACGTGTCAGCGGACTACGCCGCGTCAGCAACGGCGGAAGAGAGACGTCGCCGCTCCGGCGGCTAGCAGTACAAGAGGCGGGAAGAGATTCAAATACGGTCCAAGCCTCAAGCCTCTAGAAAAGTTACCATATGAAAGGACCAACGAGGAAAACGCGGAAATCAGTGTTGCCGAAGTGGAGGCCCATTTTGCACGGAAACCTCCACCTCCGAAGGAAACAATAGATCAGGTGAAAGTGAAGCGCACTCTGCGTGCCCTTAAGCGACCACCACCGTCTCCACCGCAATCCAACTATGAGCGCATTATTGAAAGCACATATAAGGAAGCGGAGCGGTCGGGAAGTACTTGCAGTGCTGCAAGAGAAGCAAAACGAAGAAGTGGGAAAACAATTCCCCAGCTCGGCGAACAGGCGAAGCAATCGTGCCCCCTGCTCAAGGTGTCTAGCGATATTGTCGCTAATCATCCGGGGCTACTGCCCGGTACCAATCTTGGTGATTACCTGGGCGATGATGTACAATTTGAAATGTTAGAGACAGTAGAGATCTTCAGATACGAGCACGGGAAGCCTCTCATCAAACCTGATCATCCTCCTCTAACAACGATGATGCGAAGATTGCATGAATGGTACATGGGTACCTGCAGGAAGAGTGGGGCCGATAGTATGTTCCTGAGAATTAAAGAGGAGTATGACCTCATTAGAGTTGAGGTGTTGCCTGTTGAATTTGTGGAGTTATTTCAGTTATTCAATCAAGAGGCCCTCGACAAACAACTCATGACTTGCTACTGTCTGTAAGTATTACTTCTGTAATTAAGTCTCTAGCTCAGCTCGTTCATTGCATGTATACATAATTATCCTCACTATATTATGTAGATTGAAGATCGTCGAATGCAAGGAAATACAAATCTATGACATTGGGGTCATTAGCCCAAATACCGTAAATGAATGGTCGGTAAAAAAGAAAGTCGAAGAAACTGAGGAAAACTTGCTACAATCGTTCCTTCGACATCAAAACAAAGGGAAAATACTCTTTCCTTACAATTTCAAGTGAGTGTTACTGTCTTGTGCATATTCGGTTTCGCTTACTCGAGGTTAAGTAATGTAATTGATGAGTTATGCATGCGCAGCTTCCACTTTATTCTGCTAGAGATTAAGCTTGACGGGGGAGTAGTAACTGTCTTAGACTCGAGACATAAAGATCCCCAGGAATATGCGGACATGACTGCAATGCTCCAGAAGTAAGTTTAATCATTATCGCACCATATCGGCAACTTTCGTTCATTTCCTGATATCAAGTAATCATTTTCTTTGCCTGGCAGGGTTTGGAAAAAGTTCACCGGAATGGTTCCGGGTCTGCCGAATGAGCTGCGATTTACACACCCCAAAGTAAGTAGTACTAGCTAGTTCCGCACATCTCTCATTGATTCTAGTTTCATCAATACCATTTATCATGCTTGATTATCAGTTTGATTGAACTCTATTCTTGTAAAGTGCTTGTGGCAGGAAGGCGGGAATCATTTATGTGGATACTACGTTTGCGAGTTCATGCGCAGCTCGACCTCTGAGCGGGGCTACTCTGACAAACAATATAAAGTACGTAAACAATAATATTCACAATTTTATTATATTACCATCAATTGTGTTGAGTTTCATTCATATATATGTATTGACCCCCTTCTTTAAATTAGATGTGGCAGATGCGGGATGAACTCCTACCAAATGATCGCATACGAGAAATTCAAGAGTAATTGGCGGGATTCTTTCTTGACCACGTCATACATAAAGACGGAGAATACCACGTGGAAATTGAAGCTGACTTTCGCTAGATGATGTTAGGGATTGTAAGATATGTTATATTGTATATATGTAGTATCGTCGGATAGAAATACGAAAATTTGTTGTTCGACCAATCTCGGAGAAAGAGAGGTCACTTCTCTCTGTATATGTTCATGACGATCTTGTGTAATTAATGGTTCCTTCATTTGCTTAGTAGCGTCGAGTTCTCTCTATATGTAGTAGCTAGCGTCGACCAAGCACGAAGAAAGAGAGGTCACTTCTCTCTATATGTAGTAGCTATAACTAACACAATATGAAACCCCTAATTAAACCATCCAAAACCCCTAATAAACCCCCACCCCCCTTTAAAAAAAACAAAAACCCCAGAGCCTGGGAGCTGCTGACGCGTGGCTGCCCTTTAGTCCCGGTTGGTGTTACCAACCAGGACTAAAGGTCCTCCTCCCTGGGCGCCCCAGAGCGGCCACGTGGCCCTCCTTTGGTCCCAGTTCGTAAGCAAACAGGGACTAAAGGTTTTGGGCATTAGTCCCATTTGATTTGTCCCGGTTCCAGAACCGGGACTAAAGGCCCTCTGGAACCGGGACTAGTACCCTGTTTTCTACTAGTGTATGGAACCCGTCGGTCATGAATTCATCAATCGCAGACGGTTGTATACCAGCAAATGTTTGCGCACAACACACACGGCTTATTCCATCACAAACAGCACGGGTGGATCTACTGTATGCCACGTATCGCACACGCAACTCTAATCTGATTCATGCTTGATGTCTCCGCCATCGTTCGCACAGTTCGTCTTATTTGCCACGTATCACTGTGTAGGCCTCTGCTCGCGTCCCTCGGCGCGCTCTGCTCGCCGTTAGGCGTCGCGGCGCGCTCTGCTCGCGTCCATCGGCGAGCTCTGCTGTCCGTCGGCGCGCTCTGCTCGCGTACCTCCACACGCTCGGCTTGTGGACAGCTTTTCCTTGCGTGTTCAACTGCTATATGCATATATATGGATGCTCGCCATTGAGGCGCCGCAGAGCGCTTTGCTCGCGTCCCTGCGCTAGCGCTCTGCCAGTCGTTGGGGCCTGCGCACGATCACGTTGGGGGCCCATATGCATGCGGTTGCGCCGCGCGCGTCGCCACGATGCAGTTACATGCGACACGACGGAGTTACGCGCTGCAAATTAGAACTGCCATCCGGGCGTGCGGATATTCCAGTCCGTCCGGTTTCCCCATTAATTCCCGCGGCCATTATAACGTTAGTCTCTTCAACCTTTCGATCTCGCCTCACAACACAACAAGCACACCCACGACGACACATACAGAGAGGATATCTAGCGGCGCTCCAATGGAGTTCGGCGAGCATAAAGTCGAGACCCACGCGAGGGAGACGGATCTCATGGTGGTGTACACCATCGACCCGGCCGTGGTGGAGGACTACATCAACACTGTGAAGCAGTTGCTTGCTGAAGACAAGTACAAGGTGGTCGACATAGACCTCCAGTACACCACCGGTCTTCCCGGCAAAGATCAGAAGGTTGCCGTCGCCCAGTTGTGCGTGCGCCATCATGTCCTCATCTACCACTACTGCATGGTCAGAAAGCCTTGCGACCGTTTCGCCAGGTTTGTCAACAGCATCGACTACAAGTTCGCTACGGTGGAAACCACCGACGATGTAAAAGCGCTCAGGGTTACAGGCTTGGCCTGTAAGAACCTTGTCAAAATCCATGAGCACTACAGGGTCTGGGGCAGCACGAAGAAGGACTCCCTGGTTGAACTCGCCTCGGCCATCATCAATCCCTACTACGAAAAGATGAAGTAGGATGCCAAGAGAACAAGTCCCGTATCCTGGCACGGGGCCTGGATGCGGCAACTGGATGAACCTCACCTCAGGTTCGCGGCCAAGAGCGTGTACACATGCTACGAGATGCATAGGCGGATCATTGACATGAGGAAGTGCCTCGTTATCGAAATCGACAAGGCCGGATCGAGCCACAAGCAGAGCAGTAGCAACAAGCATCACAAGAAGTAGATGATGATCAGATGATCGTTTATCCTAGTTAATTATGCATGTAATATATAGTTGACTTTGGTGTGTGGAAATGCCATGTGTGTAGTAGCCAGCTATGTAATTGGATGTTTAATTTGGTTATGCAACCATGTCATTATAAGTGTGTGTGTGTGTATATATATATATGTTGTTGTTCTGTATGCAATCCCAACGCACAACACACACGTCTTATTAGCAGCAATCGTCTGTGTTATTATCGGTCTTCGTACATATTTCTGATTACAGACCTGTTTGCCGCGTATCACACACATCTTGTTAAATTAAACCGTTTCTGTTATCTTGGCTCAACGCAAACAGTTCATCCTAGTGAATTGTATGCCGTATATCGCACACACCTTCATCTGGCTGCCGGTTTCTGTTGTTCCGCCTCATCACAAACAGTTTATCCGAGTGAACTGTATGCGGTATACAGCACACGCCTCCATCTGGCTGCCAGTTTTTTTTGTTCTTACTCATCACAAACAGTTCATTGAACTGAACTGTATGCCTCGCAACGCACACGCAACTAAAATCTGAACCGTGTTTGATGTATCCGCCATCACAAACGTTTTGCATCTTTTTTGACCGTTTTTTTACATCACCGTTTGCGATTAATGCATCGCACAGAATTTCGTTGAAGGGTCTCTGATTGTAGTGTCGCGTTAGCAGCATCCTGCAGTAGTGTGTTACTTGCCCGAGATTCGATCGTTGGTATCTTCATACCTAGTTCAATCTCGTTACCGGCAAGTCTCTTTTCTCGTTCCGTAATACATCATCTCGTAACTAACTCCTTAGTCATTTTGCTTGCAAGCTTCTTGTGATGTGTATTAAGAGAGGTCCCAGACATACCTCTCTGATACACGGAGTAACAAATCATAATCTCGATCCATGCCAACTCAACAGACACCTTCGGAGATATCTGTAGAGCATCTTTATGATCACCCAGTTACGTTGTGACGTTTGATAGCACACAAGGTATTCCTCCGGTATCCGAGAGTTGCATGATCTCATAGTCGAAGGAATATGTATTTGACATTAACAAAGCAATAGCAATAAACTGAACGATCATATGCTAAGCTAACAGATGGGTCTTGTCCATCACATCATTCTCCTAATGATGTGATCCCGTTATCAAATGACAACTCATGTCTATGGTTAGGAAACCTTAACCATCTTTTGATCAACGAGCTAGTCTAGTAGAGGCTCACTAGGGACACTGTATTTTGTTTATGTATCCACACATGTATTTAAGTTTCCGATCAATACAATTCTAGCATGAATAATAAATATTTATCATGAATAAGAAAATATAATAATAACAACTTTATTATTGCCTCTAGAGCATATTTCCATCAGTTGCTTGCATCAAGGGGATTTGACGTGAAGTATTAATCAAAGCAAGTTCGAGGTCAGAAAAACAATTTCTTAATGTGCATGGTGAGCAGCCAAAACATAGATACTGAACACGAAGAAAACATCCGCGTGGTGCAAGCAGATTGATCAGATCGGCGAGCTTGATCATAAGATTAACTTAATTTGATTTGTTTCGGTAAGTTTGATCATAAGATTAACTTAATTTGATTTGTTTCGATAAGTGCACACCGGTCCTATTAAGAAACTATGTTCACTCAGTCAGCTAAAAGCAAAAGCAAAGAGAGAACGGATCCTCATCTTCGAAATTAGATGCAGAGATACTTTGGAGCCCTATGTTATTACGAGATTAATTCTGATAAATTTGCAGCTGTTCATGAGAACAATAATAATCTCCTTCCTCACGTACGCAGTCCACGGTTAGGTATTGTAACAGGTAGATTATTTTTCCATTTACCACATACACTGTCCATGCATGGTTTATGTTGGCGGCTATATATGACTGCACGAAGAGCAACATACGTGGTCGGCTTGGTGGACAGCAAGAAGTGGCTGGGACGTTCCAAGAAACTACCAGAACAACTTGTGCTAAAGGCTATCAATAAGGACGTTTGATAATGGTTGTATATATTTCTGAGAGTGATAAAGATAACACATTAAGATTTGTGGATGTACATATCATGGTAAATGGTGCAGATATGGTAAGTGTTACTTACTGTCTGCTATATATGCAACCATTATTTGGTACACTATGTTTGATTAGGATAAGCTATCTCACGTTATTAGCAAAAATAAATTTGACGTCTTACTACCATGCTTGATTCCCATCGTTTCGTACTATTGACTGTCTTTAATTAATTCACTTAATTTTGTTTTCTCATTGCTTTTGAAAAACTATAACTATACATCATTCTGCATCAGTCTGTTCTTTAGAACCATTAAAGTATATATATTGGTTAATTAGGTTCACAAATAGAAAAAAAGTGTATTATATTTGAAGGCACAATCATGATTTTCAATTGGTGTTGGCCTTGTCGAGCAAATTAGTAGATGGTGTCTTACTGGAAAATGGTAAGTGGTTGTTCGGTATTGTTCTGAATTTCATTTTCTTCTTGTGAAATATGGATATGCTTTTGTGCACGTAAATTTGTTGATGTGCAGTTAGAAAAACTTAAGTGGACATAGGAGATGGCATTGTAAAGTATGTGCGGATTTCATTTTGCCGGAAAAACAATCGTGTTGTACTGAAACAAATGGACTAAACCACTATTCATACTTTCGCTACAACTGTGTGGTATTGTTCTGAATTTCGTTTTCTTCTTGTAAAGTATACTTGCTTCGAATTCTTGGTTCATGGAAAGAATTTCTAATTTTATCTCTGTAGTTTCATTTACCCTGGTGCTAAATATGTTTTTGAAGCATCGAGGAGGGCTGGTGTAAAGAACAATTGAATTGTGCAATTTTAATACCGTCTCCAGACACTTTTAGAGGCCCTAAAATGTGATCACTGGTTTAATGTAGTTGTTGTATCTGCTGAGGTGGGTACCCATTTATAGAGGGGCTGCCTTAGCTAAGCCTATTAGTTGAACCTTCACCCTGTATCTACTGTCCTTTGTATGCAAGTTCTACCTTTAATTTTACTATTAATCTTCGCCAGTAAACTGTGTTCTCTACTTTTTCTACTAACAGGTTGAAGCAGAAAACTCAAATCCAACAATATTCTTGGAAGGCTTGTGAGTTGTTCGGTGTGAACCTGAGGAGATTCTGCTTAGTCTAAGATGACTAATTGATTTGAGTATTCTTGCTATTTACAAATTCCAATCACCATTACTTGTAGTGTTTTGAGTTTGGAGTGTGCTTGTGTCCTACTCTTGGCAGAAGTTAAAATGAGATACAATGTACTCCCTCTGTAAAGAAAAATAACAGCGTTTGGATCACTAAAGTAGTGATCTAAACGCTCTTATATTTCTTTATAGAGGGAGTATGATAAAAGAAAAAAAAATTCATCCCAATGATGTTTACATTGGCATGGTGTCCCGAGCACCCTATGGTGGAGCATCACTCTCCATCATGGTGACAACTGCAACGGCAAGGCCGACTGGGAGCTGAACAAGATGAAGGACAAGATCACTAAGTTGCTGCAGGAGTACAACTGCAGCTGTATGTTCGAGAGGTACGGTGCTATGATCTTGAACTAATATATAGGAGATAAGGGTGGGGAAATGTATGTAGTGAATTGATATAGTGTTATCTGTTGTGCTACATAGATTCAACTGTGTAGGGTATGGTAAACCGAAATCATAAAGTGTAGGGAAAAATCAATCGACATTTTTGCAGGCGTGAAGTTCAGGAATCAGGATGTAACTAAGTCATGTCCACAAATAGAAGCCATCTTTTACTTCCAGATTCTCCTATGCATGATTGTAACTAATAGAAGTAGTGTATTATGGTTTACAATGGTTATGTATTTGTCTTTGAGCTTTAGAAGAATTTTACCCTGAGAAATTTTGAGAAATAAGTTGTATGTAACTTTGCAAATTATGTATGTTGGTTGCATTTTGATGTTATATATATAGGGATCATGCGCCATGTGAAAAGTCATTAATGGCAAGCTGGGTCGCATGCAAGTGGATGTAGCAGTTCACTCTTACTCCCTTTATTCCTAAATATAAGACTTTTTACAGATCTCACTATGGACTGCATACACGGATCAATATAGACGTATTTTAGAATGCAAATTCACTTATTTTGCTCCTTATGTAGTTCATATTAGAATATCTAAAAATACTTATATTTAGGAACGGAGGGAGTATATTATTAGAGTAAATTTTATGGGGACTACCATAATGGTGTCAGGTGAACAAAATATTCAGTATGACCTTGTTATAAAGCACTAAGCCTTAATTGAACTAACAATATCTTTAGAAAGAGAAAGGTTATATTTCTTCCCCAAATATTCAGTGTGACCTTGTTATAAACGGATTTGAGGGAGCACGGATTGTCCTGACTGTTGAGTTTTGGGGAGCCCGTTGGGCGTCCGTTTGATATCTGAACACGTCTGGATGTATGAGGGAGGGAGGAATGTGCTTCGACCTTGAAGATAACATTAATTATTTGTTTGATTCATTTATATGCATTGTAGCCCGTGGCAAAGCACGGGCATTCTATTAGTTTTATTAGAAAATGAGTCGGCCTCTGCATCAAGTGATGCACACAGTCATTTATTAAAAAGTATTGGGTCTCAAATTATGAGTAACATCTCAGGTTGCCAAACAAGAACAAGAAATCAAATAAATACCCACAATTGGCAAAATAGGACTGTGCCTAAACACCTGTCTTATTAATGGACCACCATCTAAACTGGTTGGACGCAGACCATGCTAGCGTCTCCCATCGGTTGCACCAAAAAGCCATAAGTCTCCTCTCTGCCGCACGGTGCAGTAATGACCACTTACGGATCTAGCCAGTCACCTTGGTAGGTAACCTGCAAAAAGTTTGTGATATTTGTCCTGTTAAAAACACAATCATTCCGATAGTTTCAAATAGCATAAATTAATACACAAACTACCACACAAATTCGTGCCGCAGTATTGGGCTCAACCCCACATAGCCAGTTACCAAACAAATTGGAGATAATATTAGGTGGGCTCAACCCCACCTAGCCATGACACATGTATTGTTCATGGCAATAACTTGGCTAAGGGGCAAGTGAGTAACAAATGTTGACTCGTTTCATCATAATCGCAGAACAACGCCATTTACTCCCTTCCCACCTACTCCTGTCATTTCATAATGTAGTGCCTATAGATTTTTGTGAAAGTCAAACTTTGCCAACTTTGACCAAGTGTATAGAGAAAATTGTCCACATCTACAATACCAAACATGTACATTCTGAAAATATAACTCATGATGTATTCAATGATGTGCATTTGGTATTCTAGATGTATCTACTTTTCTTTATAAATATGGTCAAAGCTTGTAATATTTGACTTTTGTAAAAATTTATAGGCACTGCATTATGGAACGGAGGGAGTACGTTTTAGGCCAACTCTAACCTATCCCCTATAAAATAGAGTAGGATCCGGCCGAACAAAGCTTAGTGGAGTATATTTACTCCAATAACTTTTTGCCGGACATAGCCGATCCCCTGAATATAACACAGTAAAACTTGGTATGGGTCTCCTTGGGACTCCGGCATGGCGAGCACCCCGGCGGTGAGGAACACGGGTTAAACACGTAGCTGGCCCGGATGCAGACGTCGAGAAATAGCTGCCACCTAGATGGCAAGCTAGACACTGCCAATTGCAGCGTGTTGGTTCCGCTGGCAAGCTAGACATTGCCAATCACCACCCAGCGTCGCTTGCTGCTCGCCTGATCCTGCTCGGCCTGCACGCCCGCCTCGTCCCCCATCGCCTGCTGCAGCTCCTGCTGCTCCCCCCTGACGGAGGACTGCACCTCGCCACCGGGCTCGACCATGTAGCACCTGAAGGGCCTGAACTCCTCCGCTGCATAGGCCTATGGAAAGCTGAAGCTGGATGGCATCGTCGTCTTCCCGCGAGATGGGTGCCGGCGGTGAGTGTGCCGCTGCATGGCACGATGGCGGCATGAGCTGCAGCTTGAGGTCGTGTCGAAAGCTCATGCCACAGGCGCTCCTGATCAAAGATTAAAATCGCAGGCGAAATTACAGCGATCGCGGCGCAATCGCTGGCTGGGAGGCTCCCCGCGACGCTATGCCACTAATCCCGCGATCTGGCGCTAACCACGCGATCGCGCGCGAAACGGCGCGAAAAGCCTTCGCTGTCGCTGGATTTTCGCTGCAACGGGCCGAAATAGAGGCCCAAACCGAGCTCGGACCATCTTTACCCCAATAGAGCAGCTCCTCCTGGAAACCTAGCACGTTTTCCTCATTTTCTTCTCTCCCTCCCACCGAAAAGGTTGCGGCGGCTCGGCAGTTCTTCCCAGATGCGCTTGGTGGCCGGCGGCTCCTTCACGGCAAGCCGGAGGCAGTGATGGGCGGGCCGCAAGGTGGTGTTGCTGAATTGGTGATGTTTCTTTCTGTTGAACTGGTGCAGACCTTGAGACATTAAGTGGTGAACTGGTGATTCTTCAGGCCCTGAATTTATAACGAATATTATGTGGTGAATTGGTGTCTGTTGCAGATCTCTATTATTCTGGTTATCTCTGAATTTCTACTGAAAATCACCTGTTTCTTGCTGAAAATCCTCTGTTTCTGGAACAAGTGTGCACATGTACTGATTCCCGCTAATTGGCTTAGCGGCCGCTATCTCCCGCTATAGCGGCTGTAGCGTTTGGGATGGCCAGCCGCTAAACGGTTTAGCCCGCGATTTAAAACTTTGCTCCTGATGCTGCAGCTCGAGGTCGCCTTCAACTACGGCATAGGCGCCGACGCGACGGACATGTCCCCGTCCGAGCCTCGCAAGGAGAGGTCGCCGTCGCTATCGAACGCCACCCACGATGATTCCGACGACCACGCCGAGGAGGAGGGATGGGACGCGGCACTGGGAGGCGACCCGGGGAGAAGCCAGTGCTGGCGGCGAGGTCGACAGGGGAGGGGTGGCCGAGGCTGCGAGTGGTCACCGGGGGGCGGCGGAGGAACCGGGTTGCCATAGTCTGGGGACGGCGTGGTCTTAGGGAGAGGCCATAGATTTTACTCGGCCACCTCCAGGAGGAGTAATTTTAGGGGTTGGATAGGCGGAGGAGTAAAATTTGTCTGTCTATACAACATCTACACGTGAGATATTATCTCACATCCAAGTTATCACATCAGCAGATCCTCTTATTTGTTTCCTTTCTCAAGTGGAGCGCCAAAAAAAAAACGCAAGACATCTGCATATCCTCTTATTTGTTTCCCAAGTGGAGCGCGACAAAGAAAAACAGAAAAGATACAAAGCGCTGCATAAGAATCGAACATGGGACCTTATATACGTTGAACTACAGCTCCTACCACTACAACCAATAGCTAATGCTGACAATATTGGAACGGAAGACCCTTAAGAACATAGAAAACCGTCCAGATTAGACAATATGTTTGAAATATTTTGAAACCTTTTTTACAGACTGTGTTTTTTTTTGAAATGTCGAATATTTTTTAAAACAAAAACAAGTTTAAATTTTCTATAAAGTATTTTTCAAATGTGAATAATTTTATAATTTCAATTTTAATTAAAAAAATAAGAACAAAATTTGGTATTCTAAACAACTTCTTCTCGAACAAATATGAAAATCATCGGCAATTTTTGAAAATCCCCGAACAATTAAGAGAGTGTGGACACTTTTGAAAATTCCAAACATTTTCTGAAAAACACGAATAAATTTATTATTTATTTATGTTAATTAAAAAAATCAATAATTTTTTTGTACCATTTCAAAAATGTTCAAGCATTTGAAACAAAACTTTTTGATGTTTTTAAAAAATGTATTATACAGTGGAAAAAATCCTAACATACAAAGAAATGTACATGACAATTTTGTAAAAGAAACTTCACGCATTTCAAAAAATGATTAGTAGGAATTTGAAAAATATTTACGCTCTATTCTAAAAAATGAATCGGCATGTATTTGAAAAATATTCAGGATGATTTTTTTAAAATAAAAAAGTTGTTTCAAATGCTTGAACATTTTTCAAATGTTACAAAAAAATTATTGTTTTTTAATTAACATAAAAATAATAAATTTATTCGTGTTTTTCAGAAAATGTTTGGAATTTTCAAAAGTGTCCACACCTCTCTTAATGTTCAGGGATTTTAAAAAATTGCCGATGTTTTCATATTTTGTTCGAGAAGAAGTTGTTTAGAATACCAAATTTTGTTCTTATTTTTTTAATTAAAATTGAAATTATAAAATTATTCACATTTGAAAAATACTTTATAGAAAATTTAAACTTGTTTTTGTTTTAAAAATATTCGACATTTCAAAAAAAACACAGTCTGTAAAGGTTTCAAAATATTTCAAACATATTGTCTAATCTGGACGGTTTTCTATGTTCTTAAGGGTCTTCCGTTCCAATATTGTCAGCATTAGCTATTGTGTAGTGGTAGGAGCTGTAGTTCAACGTATATAAGGTCCCATGTTCGATTCTTATGCAGCGCTTTGTATCTTTCTGTTTTTCTTTGTCGCGCTCCACTTGGGAAACAAATAAGAGGATATGCAGATGTCTTGCGTTTTTTTTTTGGCGCTCCACTTGAGAAAGGAAACAAATAAGAGGATCTGCTGATGTGATAACTTGGATGTGAGATAATATCTCACGTGTAGATGTTGTATAGACAACAAATTTTACTCCTCCGCCTATCCAACCCCTAAAATTACTCCTCCTGAGGTGGCCGAGTAAAATCTATGGCCTCTCCCTAAGACCACGCCGTCCCCAGACTATGCAACCCGGTTCCTCCCCGCCCCCCGGTGACCACTCGCAGCCCGGCCACCCCTCCCCTGTCGACCTCGCCGCCAGCACTGGCTTCTCCCCGGGTCGCCTCCCAGTGCCGCTTCCCATCCCTCCTCCTCGGCGTGGTCGTCGGAATCATCGTGGGTGGCGTTCGATGCGACGGCGACCTCTCCTTGCGAGGCTCGGACGGGGACATGTCCCGCGCGTCGGCGCCTATGCCGTAGTTGAAGGCGACCTCGAGCTGCAGCATCAGGAGCAAAGTTTTAAATCGCGGCTAAACCGTTTAGCGGCTGGCCATCCCAAACGCTACGCCGCTATAGCGGAGATAGCGGCCGCTAAGCCAATTAGCGGGAATCAGTACATGTGCACACTTGTTCCAGAAACAGAGGATTTTCAGCAAGAAACAGGTGATTTTCAGTGAAATTCAGAGATAACCAGAAATATAGAGATCTGCAACAGACACCAATTCACCACAATATTCGTTATAAATTCAGGGCCTGAAGAATCACCAGTTCACCACTTAATGTCTCAAGGTCTGCACCAGTTCAACAGAAAGAAACATCACCAATTCAGCAACACCACCTTGCGGCCCGCCCATCACTGCCTCCGGCTTGCCGTGAAGGAGCCGCCGGCCACCAGCGCATCTGGGAAGAACTGCCGAGCCGCCCAACCTTTTCGTGGGAGGGGAGAAAAGAAAATGAGGAAAACGTGCTAGGTTTCCAGGAGCTGCTCTATTGGGTAAAGATGGTCCGAGCTCGGTTGGGCCTCTATTTCGGCCCGTTGCAGCGAAAATCCAGCGACAGCGAAGGCTTTTCGCGCCGTTTCGCGCGCGATCGCGTGGTTACGCCAGATCGCGGGATTAGTGGCATAGCGTCGCGGGGAGCCTCCCAGCCAGCGATTGCGCCGCGATCGCTGTAATTTCGCCTGCGATTTTAATCTTTGATCAGGAGCGCCTGTGGCATGAGCTTTCGACACGACCTCAAGCGCAGCTCATGCCGCCATCGTGCCATGCAGCGGCACACTCACCGCCGGCACCATCTCGCGGGAAGACGACGATGCCATCCAGCTTCACCTTTCCATAGCCTATGCAGCGGAGGAGTTCAGGCCCTTCAGGTGCTACATGGTCAGCCCGGTGGCGAGGTGCAGTCCTCCGTCAGGGGAGCACAGGAGCTGCAGCAGGCGATGGGGGACGAGGCGGGCGTGCACCGAGCAGGATCAGGCGAGCAGCAAGCGACGCTGGGTGGTGATTGGCAATGTCTAGCTTGCCAGCGGAACCACACGCTGCAATTGGCAGTGTCTAGCTTGCCATCTAGGTGGCAGCTATTTCTCGACGTCTGCATCCGGGCCAGCTACGTGTTTAACCCGTGTTCCTCACCGCCGGGGTGCTCGCCATCCGGAGTCCCAGGAGACCCATACCAATTTTACTGTGTTATATTCAGGGGATCGCTATGTCCGGCAAAAAGTTATTGGAGTAAATATACTCCACTAAGCTTTGTTCGGCCGGATCCTACTCTATTTTATAGGGGATAGGTTAGAGTTGGCCTAAAACGTACTCCCTCCGTTCCATAATGCAGTGCCTATAAATTTTTACAAAAGTCAAATATTACAAGCTTTGACCATATTTTAAAGAAAAGTAGATACATCTAGAATACCAAATGCACATCATTGAATACATCATGAGTTATATTTTCAAAGTACATGTTTGGTATTGTAGATGTGGACAATTTTCTCTATACACTTGGTCAATTTGGCAAAGTTTGACTTTCACACAAAATCTATAGGCACTACATTATGAAATGACAGGAGTAGGTGGGAAGGGAGTAAATGGCGTTGTTCTGCGATTATGATGAAACGAGTCAAACATTTGTTACCACTTGCCCCTTAGCCAAGTTATTGCCATGAACATACATGTGTCATGGCTAGTGGGGTTGAGCCCACCTATATTTACTCCCATTTGTTTGGTAACTGGCTATGTGGGGTTGAGCCCATACTGC